>JAWPHD010013130.1:0-70635 GCA_037043455.1 Cyrtodaria siliqua
TTTATAGCACTGTTGCGTCAATTATAATTATATAAAAATGTGCAGTTGTAAATATTCCCGGTGCGCTAATTTTTGAAATATATTGTTTGTATTTTGTTTCAGACATAGAGTACCTGGTAGGACTCCCACTGCGGACGGAAATAGAGACACAAACCAATATCAGAGCCACACTCACTACAGCATATTCACTGTCTGATGGTACTTGCACTTTTTACATTTCACTTTATTGTCTTAATAAATGTTGTACTTTCTATTACTATATTATTATTAATGCGACATTATATCGTTACAATCAAGTAATCATGTAGACCACATTAAGCGGCAAGTAATCCAAAGAATTAACTCGTATCAACCTTTACAGCTAATGGGAGATAGCAGTCTCCGGTTAATTAACTCCATTCTAGCCTTATGCGCGCTTTCTCCTGCTGTTAACCTGGCCCTGATATTTGAACTTCTTCGTGTTTATCATTGTATTGCATGAAGACGGTGTGTTTTCAATAGCATTTCTTGCATAAGTAACTATCATTTCAAACAATATGTCTGTAAACAATGAGTGAAATGGTTTGTTTGTTTGTTTGTTTTTGTTTGTGTGGTGTTTTACGTCCTTTTCAACACATGTAAAGTTATATATGACGGTCGATCTTTTGTGGTGGAGGCAGACCACCCACTCTTCCTGGGTAGAACCAGTACTGTACACCTTTCGCCATCCGTAAGAATCGACACTTCCTCACTTACAAGACGAGCTCCCAATATCTTCATAAATATTTACAACTTGTAAACACATTTTAATGAAAAAGGAGTTTGCAATGGTTTGTAATTGGGTATCGAAAATGCATACTAATAGAGCGAAACAACAATAAAACCAGAGGTGAACCAACTGGTTAGACGTGGTTGTTTGGGGAGAGTTATCAGGGAAGACAAATCTATGCTGTTCCTCATACCTTATGTTACGTATCTTCAGACCTGAATACAGCAGACACTAAACTGGCAGATGTAGAAACAAAGTTGAATGACCTACAAACTGCTCTCGATTCTCTCACCACTGCACTCAGTGATTGGCAAATACGAATGGCTGCCATATTCACTACCTGTGGTGCAAGCTGTAGTGGCAGCCAACCTGATTACGCAAGTGCTAACACGGGTGTGGATTCTTCGAATGTATGTACTTTTCCCCTTTGGTTGCAGTTTAGATGTGTTCCTTAATTATATATATAATTTATTTAATCACTCATATGCACACATTTTTGCCGGAACATGATGCGGATTCATGTGGCTTTAGTTGATATTTTCACCCATGATCACTCACCCACCCTCACACCCACACACCCACCCACCCACTCTCTCTCTCTCTCTCTCACACACACACACACACGCACACACACATATGTATATAAATGTGAGACAAATTATCAACCATCAACAAATTTCTATCGTATGTATCCTGAAGAAGGCGATAAAAGCCGAAAGCGGTCGATATACTCAGTAGGGATACAAACAATTTGTTGGTTTAAGCACTGTCTGGTTGATTTTATCTTTTTAAATACCTATCTTCCCGGAATCCTCCGTGATCCAGTGATCAAGACAGGGTCTTGTAAGATGTATACTATTTTTACCGCGTGTGTGTGTGTGTGGGTGCGCAAATGCAAGCTGGTGCAAACGTGGTATCTGGTATGTGGCGATGGTATTGTAAACGTCTGATACTGTAGAACGTTATACATTTCAAATATAGTGTATTGTTGTTATGTATACTTTCTATTTGGAAACCCAAGAAAATAGAATATTTACTGACATTTGAAACCCAAAAGACACGCATACATCTTCAAATACATAAACGATCCTACACGAGTGTCTGTTCAATATTGAATTTATTATGTATCTCAAATGTCTCTTAGTTTTATGCGTATTTCGCACGCCTATTTTTGTTTTTGTTTTTGTTTTTGTTTGTAGGGTTGAATTATAGAAACAGAACCATGCACATTTCTTTCCGTACCAAAATGCCAAGTCTAATGCATATAGCCTATTTATGTAGTGCATATACATGCAGCTTTTGAATAAGTGTATTGCATCTAGCTAGAGCCTCACAATTGAGAATGATCACGGCGATATTGGTACAGATACAACGTCTACATGTATTATTAATCTGGAAAAAAAATATGTACACTTTGTCAACTAATTGCTATTGCTCAAATGACTGCAAGTTAAGTTATACAATGAACATTGTGTAATAATACCACCACATTAAACTAAATATTTGTTTTATTTGTATTTGTATACACCCAATACACAGAAGTAGATATACACCGAAAGACAAAAGAAACGCATCACTTTTGTTTTTAAATAATTCAGTTCCTAATAATTTTCAGCAATATGTATTGTATTTATTTTATTTAAAGGCATACAATCTTATCATTACACACTAAAAATATTGAAACCGCTGATCCGTGACGTCTGCATGCACCGATGAGACGAAAACCATGTTTCACATGTGCGCGCTAAAGGTGACCAACTGGTCAGCACGAAATCGATAATTTCATGATCTATTACGATAATCTAACCGAAAAAACACAAAAGTTATGTTCTTGTTCCAGTAATTTGTAAATCAAAAATGTCTTTCCTATCAAACCTAGCATTCTCTGTACTTTGAGTACTTTGATTTTTCTTGTTAAGAGCTTTAAAAAAAGAAAAACAACCGTGGGGTGTATTCCACCATGACAACGCCCGACCTCATGTGCTCAGCTAACTTTTTACGTGCGAATAATATCCAAGTGATGAACTGGCCGGCCCTATCTCCTGATCTTGCACTCATTGAGAACATCTGAGCGGAGCTTAAACAGCGCGTATATGGACGACAGCCGCCACCAAATAACGTCAGAGAGCTACGCCAGGCACTGACGGAAGAGTGGAGAAAAATTTCACAACGCCGGAATGCCAATGCCGTCTGCTCAATGAGGAGGAGGTGCGCGCCTGCATCCACGCGTGTGGTGGCTACACGAAATATTGACTTTTGTGACTTTTGAATCTGGGGGTGTAGTGATTTGACTGAATGAAATTCATACTTTCCGATAATCGATTTTTGTTAAATTTTCACAGTATATGGTGTTGATATTGTAGTAATGAAATATTGTTTTGTGGAATAAATTAGAACGTTTATTATTTTTGTGTAGCAATTTTCCCAAGTGATGCGTTTCTTTTGTCTTTCTGTGTAGAAGATTGATGACAGCTCATACTCAAACATACCATAAAAGTGACGTTAAGTTACAACGATTTTTTTTACTAATTTTGCGCGTTCAACGTGCCCTTTTTTTTACTTACCCTGCCCTTTTTCAAGCTTGGTGAAACACTAAAGGCTATATATTACTGTTTCAACTGAGTGAAGGAATAGTATAATTCCGATTTTTTGCAGAACACTGATACACGTTTACAAATGTTTCCATATTTGAAATAAGCAGCATTAAAAGTTAGGTCCCTCGGAGTAAGGAAGCTGAAACTTGCTTTGGAGAATTTCAAGTTTTATACCGTTCGATGATATCCTTTTTGCTTCTTGCACAATTCAAATTCAGTTATAGGACTGACCCGAGATTCCTCTGTTTATTGAGAATCTCTATAATTCATCCATGTAGTTAACTGACCCCAGAGCAATCAAATACCCATTTTCGCACAGCAGGGCATCGATTATCTGACAGCAGATAGGCACATTTAAAAAATGAGAAATAAGTCGGTGTAGCAAAATAGAGATAAGGCAGTGACATATACTTTTAACATTTAATTCTTCATGGACAAAGTTTTAGCTCATTAGCTGGCATGTTAGGTGATTTATTGTCATTTTATTGACCTCATGCTGGGTATGCCGACACCAAGCTGATTATCATATAACTTGAGCTGAGTAAAAACTACTACAGGTTTTCGGGTCAGTCCTATAACTGAATTCATTTTTACCAATCAGCAGAGGTTACAAAAGTATTTATTCGTGCGTAATAATCCATACTAAATGAATAATGCGAAAGGCTGTGTGTTAATAAATGCTTATTCATAAGTGACCTGTCAGAAAACGCTTTTAAAGGGTATTGTATAATTGAACGGGAGAACAGGTGGAGTGAGCGGGAAAGAGGGAGAATATGGAAGTTCAGATGAAATACCTATGTCACCAGATACTCAGGCAAATGTTTGTCTCCTGTTTTGTCTTGTCATGCCCTTAATGGTTTAGCACTAGAAGTTGGGGAAGGTTAGGTTTCGTGAACATCGATATGAGTTTTTTATTTTATTTTCGTCTGTTTTTTTCATTTATTAAAACTGTCTGGGCGAGTGTGCACACATTATGTAAGACTGTCAGTCCAGTATTACCTTTTTATAATCAGTTATAGCAATACAGATTTCAAAACATGCCTATATCATGCCTATATCATTCATTTTTTCGACAGTTCCCTAACTTGGCGGGACCGAGAACTAGCATGGATCAAGCCAAGGGTACAAATTTGACGGCGCAAATTCAAGACGTAAGCCATTTTTTATTTTGTGTGACTTCTTGAGAGATGCTAATGATATTGACCTTTAGTGTACGAATACAATTGTAACGGCTAGTGTTTATTGATGCAAGTGAAGTAAATATATCATTACAATCATGGATTAATATAATAAATACTGTTGGGTCCTACAACTTAACAATATTTGTATTTAAAGTATTATAAAATTATGTTTTTTTAACAAACATGGTAAAGAAATATAAAAAGATCGGACAGGGAACGTAGCATTTAAGGAGGACAGTCAACCACAAAACACAGAAACAAACACGTAAACAGACAAACAAGAAGGCAAAGTAATAATAAATGCAAACGACTTCACAAACACAAAAGGGTTGACAATAGGGCTAACGCCTTGGAACGGTCAGTGTTGAAACGTTGTTATATCAACCTTATTAGTAAGATTATCATCAAACGATAATGTAGTACAACTTTATTTAAATGTTGAAAGTTATCAGTACAAACTTGTTAATAGTAACACTCAGTATGCATTCCTTTTGGTGACTTTGCATGGGAGAGGCAGAATCAAACTCTTACGACGGTCGCGTGAAATCACGTGTCCGTGAACCAATCGAAGAAAGGCATTTTGTCGCTTATAGAATACATTGTAGGATCACTAGAATGTAACTAGCATGGAATAACTAATCAACTTATATTTCTCGACAGGCTGAAAACGAATTGGACTCGATTCCAGAAAGAGTTGGAAATGATTCACTAACAAATAGGAATGGTAAGTGGGTATTGCACAAAATGTTTGATCGTCTGTGTTTTCAGCATAAAACTCAGTTCTGAAAAGGATTAGCCATGAGGCACGTTGCGGTATGTAATAGGATACAATTTCATTTAAGCGTAACGTAATGTTTTACTTTTAACAAATAAGTATGGGTCAAAACAAACTTGGTTCCTTGTTCTCTATCCATTTTTAGATACATAGTTATACAGTTTTGAAAAACAAAGACATTTGAAATGTAATAAACAAATATTCTTCATTTGTAAATGGTATAAGGAATGGTTCTATAGGTATATTCTTTCTCAAAAATTCAATAATGAAACGAATTACATCGACCGATAATATGTTTACGTTATTCAGATTTGAAGATCACGCTCGATGACTTGGCTGACGACATCGACCCACTGGTGAATCAGATAGACGATTTGAATGGCCAGGTAATACTTTGTTTTCAATAGTAATTTTTATGCCCCGCATCACGCTAGTGGACGGCGCTTATATTTGAAACTCTGCCCGTCCGTACGTCACACCTTTTTCAATGTTTTTCATTAGGTCCGTTTCTAAGTCACAAGCACTTCAAACTTTATACTCATAAACATCTACACAAGTACTATACCTTCCGAATAAATGTAGTAACTAGTAACCTACAGTATTGAAAATGCATATACTGCTGCCAGATGCATCTACTTTCAAACAGACAACCCCATTCCCCCTTCAACAAAGCTGCTGTCTAACTCTAAAATGCAAAACTGTGGGCATCCGTTTCCCATGTACACTCTTTAGAGAAAAAAGTATCGATACATTTGCTTACTACGACTTTTATTAAGTTTGTGCACGAGATGTAACACCGTCCACACACTCTAGTTAGGCTAACATCCTATTAAACGGTCTAACTGTCTTCAAATATGATTATTATTGTTGTTAATCAAGAATATATAAATATTTTTAATTAGGAATGCACGCCTAAAACAACAATTTAGCTAAACATAGATTCCGACTCGACTGCAGTTGTATTAATATTGTTCTTATTTAAACAGATCAGTGGAAAAAATGCTACAATTGATTTGGATAGTTTCTCAGATCAGATCGACAGCTTTGAGAAGACAATCAAGCAATACGACCAGTACAGGTAGGAATATAATACAATTTATATAATTAAATGAAAAGTATAAATTTGTAAATATATCATAAAATATGTCGTTCGCGTTTTTAGTTAGCAATGACATGCCTATATGTTCTGTAATGATTTTTCCCCTGGATTCGGAGAGTCGGATGGCATAGAGTATTCCGACCATCAGTCCGTCATGTCCAATATATTGTTTGTCCTTTTATTTGCAAACTATCACCATAATTTTATGACGTGCATAACGCAGATACCATAACTCTAACATGCATGTTTGGATACTAATCCCCCTTTTTATACTTAAGTTAAACAAATTGTGTCGTGTTCACACATGTTTGCACCATTTGACAAGGGCATTCGTCAGATTTAATTAAATGTCTTGTTTATGTGTCTCTTTGCATGCGAAGTTTATCTTTAATGTTGCAATTATGTTGCTTTTCATGATATAACGGAAGTATATAGGCATGCCAGGACGAACTCAAAACATATTAACATGTAAATATATTGTATGCAACTATTACAGATGGTATGGCGGTATAGGGCTGGCATCAATTGTTTTGCTGGTGATAGTAATGGCGGTATTTGGAATGATATTTGGTGTGATAGGATCCAGCATATCAACAGCACCATCACAACGAGGCTGTGTTTCCAATTGTGGTGGCGTATTCCTAATGTGGTAAGAACCCGACTATAATCTATGAACGCCGCTTACTGTGGTTAGAACCAGTCTACGAATGCCTCTAAATGTGGCTAAGCAACATTCAACTAGCATACACAATACCTTTTGTAAAGGTTTACGATTTTTACCAAATGTGTATGTGGCTTTATATCAATGAGAATTGTGACAAGTTTGACAATGAGCGACAATGAGCAAACAAGACACATGCCTTACTGAATAATTGCATTGGATAATTGAAAAAAAAAAGTTTCAGATTGTGTAAACAATAAAATGAGCGCAGCAATACAATGAGCACATGACGACTTTAATAAATAGTACTACATTTTTAATTGGAAGATTATACAAATAACATCTCTTTAGAGTTTAAAATGACAACTTTTAATAGAAGGTTTGTGTCTGACCGGACACCAATTTATATGAGCAGTGTACACCAACACCTGTATGTAATGAGTACTTTTCGATCAACCTAATGACAGTTACATATTGTTTTGCTCTTTATACTCCAGGTCAGCGGCGTTTGTGTTTCTATTCTCTGCTCTCCTGATGTTACTGACACTTGTAACGTTTCTGATCGGTGCTCCACTGCATAGATTTGCATGTGTTCCAATCACAGATCTTGATGAACTGGAGAAGGTATTACATGCTATGCATGCTTTTGGTTGCTTGTGATCCTTGAATGCTGCATTTCCTGTTCGACTTTTATATCTACTTTTGAAATGTTTTTCCAAGAGTGTCACATAACGAATATACTTGTTGTTGTTGTTTTTGTTTTTGTGTGGGGGATGGGTGGGGTTGGGATGAGTGGATAAGAGGAGGAAACGTAAAAGTGTTTCAAGAAGAAGTGAACAAACTTAGTTTCACAATTGCATTTAGCAAGAGGAAACATTTCAGCTTTTTTACTTTGAGATAAAACAAATATCCGATTTCACGACGAATTGATGAATTGAAGTGATTTATTAAAAATCATTAACCGCACCAAACACACACACACCAACACCACCATCCCTTTAGTTCCCTTTGACGTTGAACATTAAATTGGAAAGAAGAAGGGAATATAATTTCAACAACTTCAGTTGTTCTATTAAAGGTACTCGTTTTCTTCATAATTTGCATAACTTGAAAATTAATTATTAGTAATTATTTGAAAAGTTCAAAGCAACTTGTTTGTGCATATAACAAAATATAACTTGTGCACATGTAGTAGAATAAGTGGAAGAAACATGGACTACTCCGAATCCTCCAAATTGTAATACCTTTTGGTTAATTATACATGTAGGCAAGCACTCTTATGCAAGCATAATAATTGATTTATGAGGAACTTATTTTAATGCTTGACTAATACTTCAACATTGCCATGTCACAGTGTCCCTTTAAATGACAATATTCACAACACGTTAAATTGATGTTTTTATCTGCTTTATCCCATTTTAGCTTGTTACAATTTACAATGACCAAGAAGTTGGAAAGGGAAAGTATTTCCTTGGAAATATGTTACTGGGAAACGACACTATAGCCCTTACTGTGACTGGACTGCTCAGGTGAGCAACATGGTTTGTGTTATATACTAGGTTTGTTATTTATCAGTTACGTCTTATATGTTGTATACTAC
Organism: Cyrtodaria siliqua; assembly: GCA_037043455.1. Lineage (NCBI taxonomy): Eukaryota > Metazoa > Mollusca > Bivalvia > Adapedonta > Hiatellidae > Cyrtodaria > Cyrtodaria siliqua. The sequence goes on from JAWPHD010013130.1 coordinate 8,659, forward strand.
ACAACGTGTTTTGGTCTATTCTGTTTCTTTTCTCGGTGTCGAGTGACGTGGAAAGTTTTGATTCTTGACTGCTTTTCATAAGCACATGTCGTTCAAGCTTAGTCTGTGACAGTAGTTTGTGTGTTTTGTGCAACAATCCAAATGTCATATTACCATAGTAATCTCAAATGTTTACATATATCAAGCAACACACCAATGATACATTACCAAGTTTTTACATATATCAAGCAACATTCCAATGATGCATTATCAAGTAATATCAAATATTTACATATATCATGCAACAATTAAATGCCACACTATCTTAGTGATATCAGCTGTTTACATATATCAAGCAACACACCAATGATACATTACCAAGTATTTACATATATCAAGCAACACCCCAATGATGCATTATCAAGTAATATCAAATATTTAAATATATCAAGCAACAATTCAATGCCACACTATCTTAGTGATATCAACTGTTTACATATATCAAACAACACACCAATGATACATTACCAAGTATTTACATATATCAAGCAACACACCAGTGCCATATTATCAAGTAATATCAAATGTTTACATATATCAAGCAACACTCCAATGGTACATTATCTTAGTAATATCAAATGTTTACAAATATCCAGCAACACTCCAATAATACATTATCAAGTAATGTCAATTGTTTACATATATCAAGCAACAACTCAGTCCCTCATTATCTTAATAATATCAAATGTTAACACATATTAAGCAACACCCGAAGATACATTATCAAGTAATATCAAATGTTACATATATCAAGCAACACCTCAATGATAATATCAAATGTTACATATATCAAGGAACAACTCAGTGTCACATTATCAAGTAATATCAAAAGTTTACATATATCAAGCAATAATCCAGTGCTACATTATCTTAGTAATATCAAAACAACATATATCAAGCAACAACCCAGTAATACATTATCAAGAATTATCAAGTGTTTACATATATCAAGCAACAACCTAATGCTATATAATCAAGTAAATTCAAATGTTAATAAATATCAACTCTATGTTTAAATGAATACAAATGCTTGTGATACACGATGTAAATCATTATTTACTTGCATCTATGTACGTGCTTGTTCTTTTTTATATGAATTCATAGTCAAAATTTGCATCCGCAGGGACTGCAAGAATGGGAAGTCTGCCCTAAATGCGTTCAAACTGGACAACAAGTTTGATATAGATGACATTCTGAATTACTCAAAGGTATTATTACTGACTTACTGTAATGTATTTCGAGAGAGTATACATATTTTTATAGAGGTGTTAACATTTAACCCGCTAAGCTCGACTATAATAGCCTTTGCGTCCATGGTAAACCCAGATCAGCCTGCGAGTGACATAAGTGACATAAATGGAATGGTCTTAACAGTCCATTATATATATGTAGCGGGTTAAGGGTTAATAATATGTATACGTAGTAGTATCCCAGTCACTTGTCTCCGATAACGCTTTGAGTTTTAAGTAAAGAAAACCAAATTCAATGAAAATTGGCATGACAAGAGGTTCATCGTTTGACACTTTTTAAACAGTGTGTGTGGGGAAGGGAGAGGGATGGGGATAAGGAGATTTACGTTGGTTTTGTCTCTATTTTACAGACACTGGATGTTCAAAAAGAAATAGACAAAATTACCGTCGACTTCTCCGGTGTCACCATTTTCCCTGCAGCATTGAATACCCAGTTGACAGATCTTAAAGCTGCTGTCAACATCGACTTTACAGAGTTTTACGTTGAGGTAGGTATACTTTATACAGTTGCCATTTATTGAATATACTGTAAACACACTTTGCACGGTTTCCATGTCTTGAATATACTGTAAACACACTTTGCACGGTTTCCATGTCTTGAATATACTGTAAACACACATTGCACGGTTTCCATGTCTTGAATATACTGTAAACACACATTGCACGGTTTCCATGTCTTGAATATACTGTAAACACACATTGCACGGTTTCCGTGTCTTGAATATACTGTAAACACACATTGCACGGTTTCCATGTCTTGAATATACTGTAAACACACTTTGCACGGTTGTCATTTTTAAGTATACCGTAAACACACTTTACACGGTTGTCATTTGTTAAGTATACCGTAAACGCACTTTACACGGTTGTCATTTGTTAAGCCTTAACTTTAGATTGTTTTATATTTAGATAGTTATACTTTACACAGTAGCTATTTCTTGAATATAAGTCAAGCACACTTTACACAGTTGCCATTTGTTAAGCCTTAACTTTACAATTTACTGTTTTATATTGAGTTAAGTATATTTTACACAGTTGCTATTTCTTGAATATACTGTACACATACTTTACACAGTTGCCATTTGAACTAAAAAACTAAACAACTAATACACCATGGTTGAATGTCGGTATTACAGTCACACAATCAAATATTGACCTGCAGTCATTTAGTACTTTTATATAATGATTACTTGTGTAATTTAAGTTGGGCAAGACACCAACAACAACCGACCTGAGTACTCTAGCCGACAGCATTGATACATATGCTGCTACTGTAGCAAATGCGAACGCTAAGGTAAGTTTCCAGAGCGTGATTAAACAGCTAGACACTTCAGTAAAGAAGTTACCCTATTAATTCCTAAACATGCAAAATACATTATGTCTGTGTACATGTAACTCGTTTAATCATGGTTATAAAGTAAGTACCCATTTCTTATATTATTCCACAAGTAAAAAGTATGTTATTGTATAATATTCCGCAAAACATTGTCAGGTTGATACTGCATTAAAACATTACCCAGACTTTTGTATATCTTTATCAACCTAATGGACATATATGTCAATTCACGATGCTTATTCTTCAGTTATGCTCTTATACTACGTTAAATATGCCTGTACCATCATATTATTTAATAGAGAGTATTTTTCTGCGAAATTAATATTTCAATGGTGTTGCATTCCAATAAACGATGCCTATTTTTTCAATTATGCTCAACCTAATGAACATATATGTAAATTCATGATTTTTATTTTTTCAATTATGCACTTTTACTTATGTATGATATAATTTAAATGCATTATATATATTACATATAATTTAACAATAGTGTTGCATTCCAATAAACATTCCTAAAACTGAAATGTCCAATCAAACACGCGTCTGTTTAGTTATTTTCGTTCCATGTACAGTTTTCTTCCGATTTAAGTGTGTGTAGCCGGGTATAGCATGTTTAAAGTTTATAACTTGTCATTTGATAAGTCAAACATTGTGAACAATCTGTCAACTTTATTTCTGATTTTGTTTTCCAGACTAGTTTACAAGACGAAGCAATATTACTACGGGCTATCGAAACAAACGAGTACGCAGCAGTCGTAGCAAAAATAGTAAGTGTGATTTATATGTGTAAGTGGCATGGCCATACACTAAAAGTGCGTTGGTTAGATGATGTAAGCACAGGATTCAACTTTAATTCAACTTAAAATATAGGTTCTTGTCAATCAATTAAAACATGCTCTTTCTTGTTACATCCTGCATCATGTTGATCACTCACATGATCATGTCAAATGATGATCGAATGACAAAATATAATACCTGTTATTCTTATAGCTAAACGTATTTCAGGCAAAAAAAAAGACACCTTTAAACTGAATTATTTATTGCTATACGTTTTCGTCTGTTTTATAAAATTTCACTGGGTTTATTGTGGTGATATAACTGTTTCAGTGAGTGAGCTTACGCGCCATGTTAAAAAATGTTTTGTATCTGTAAATGTAGGTATAACTTACCCAAATCCCTTTTGTGATGCAAACTCTGTATTCCAAATGTTCAATTATGGTATTCCAATTTCTCCTTAATTTCTCCACAACCCCCTCCCTTCTGTTACATGTAAGTGGTATGGCCACCCCCTCCCTTCTGTTACATGTAAGTGATATTCACACCCCTCCCTTTTGTTACATGTAAGTGGTATTCACACCCCCACCCTTCTGTTACATGTAAGTGGTATTCACATCCCCACCCTTCGGTTTCATGTAAGTGGTAATTCTGTTACATGTAAGTGGTATTCACATCCCCCACCCTTCTGTTGCATGTAATTGGTATTCACATCCCCCACCCTTCTGTTACATGTAAGTGGTATTCCCATCCCCCACCCTTCTGTTACATGTAAGTGGTATTCCCATCCCCCACCCTTCTGTTGCATGTAAGTGGTATTCACACCGCCACCCTTCTGTTACATGTAAGTGGTATTCCCATCCCCCACCCTTCTGTTGCATGTAAGTGGTATTCACACACCCACCCTTCTGTTACACGTAAGTGGTATTCCCATCCCCCACCCTTCTGTTGCATGTAAGCGGTATTCACACACCATCCCTTCTGTTGCATGTAAGTGGTATTCCCATCCCCCACCCTTCTGTTGCATGTAAGTGGTATTCACACCGCCACCCTTCTGTTACATGTAAGTGGTATTCCCATCCCCCACCCTTCTGTTGCATGTAAGTGGTATTCACACACCCACCCTTCTGTTACACGTAAGTGGTATTCACATCCCCCACCCTTCTGTTACATGTAAGTGGTATTCCCATCCCCCACCCTTCGGTTACATGTTAGTGGTATTCACATCCCCACCCTTCTGTTACATGTAAGTGGTATTTCCATCCCCCACCATTCTGTTGCATGTAAGTGGTCTGGCCACCCCGCTCCCTTCTGTTGCATGTACGCGATATTCTCATCCCGAACCCTTATGTTACATGTAAGTGGTATTCCCATACCCCACCCTTCGGTTACATGTAAATTGGTATGGCCACCCCGCTCCCTTCTGTTGCATGTAAGCGATAATCTCATCCCGAACCCTTCTGTTTCATGTAAGTGGTATTCCCATACCCCACCCTTCGGTTACATGTAAGTGGTCTGGCCACCCAGCTCCCTTCTGTTGCATGTAAGCGATATTCTCATCCCGAACCCTTATGTTACATGTAAGTGGTATTCCCATACCCCACCCTTCGGTTACATGTAAGTGGTATGGCCACCCCGCTCCCTTCTATTGCATGTAAGCGATATTCTCATCCCGAACCCTTATGTTACATGTAAGTGGTATTCCCATACCCCACCCTTCGGTTACATGTAAGTGGTATGGCCACCCCGCTCCCTTCTGTTGCATGTAAGCGATAATCTCATCCCGAACCCTTATGTTACATGTAAGTGGTATTCCCATACCCACCCTTTTGTTTCATGTAAGTGGTATTCCAGATTCAAGGGGTATATATTGTAATTTGAGTATTTCTATGCCCCATTATACATCTGACAACTGTTAGGTAATATAAGCACTTTCGAAAAGAACATGACGGAACATTCTGCTGCAAAACAGTTAAAAAAACAACTAAAAAAGTGCTAAACACGTTAAGGTATGTATGCTTTCTCCATTTTTTTTCATCGTTTCTCCATCTTTTCTCACGCATTCTTATTCAAACTGAAGCTCCATTGAATATTGCAAGTTTAAAATTTGCCTAAGGAGTACGTAAATTGTAACAGTGATTGGAAAATCCATTTTCATTTTTTCAAGAGGTAAATGTTTAAGCACTATATCCTGTATTTAAAAACTAGATCTCTATGTGAACTTAATTTGACGACTTGCTCAACAATAGTTTATAAACATTTACCTATTAATTCACCAAAAAACGTTTTTCGAAAATTGTGTCCTGACAATATCCTATTGCCTTCTAGATGATTTCAAAAAGCTGTGTCCTTTTGTTTTGCTTATCATGTTTTAAACCCCGACACTTTGAATTAATTTTGATATCATTTGATCTATCAAAAATGAGTATAAACCTGCAGTTCTCATATTGTATTGCTGTTATTTAATACCCATTTCAGGCCGCTTTAAACAGCTCTGTAGCTGCTATGGATGCCGCCGTATCAAACATACCTGTAAGTATATTTTCTTAAGTCATTTGCCGGATCTCCGTGGTCGAGAGGGTAAAGACGCTGAGTTTGAAACCTCCTGGCCTCTCAACGCTACGGGTTCGAAATCCGTCAGGAGCTCGGCTTATAAGTGAGAATGTTTAGATTTTTACGGATGGTGGGAGGTATACAGTACTGGTTCTACCAAGGAATAAGTGGATGGTCTGACTTCACCACTAAAAATCGACCGTCAAACATAGCCTAAAATGTGCTGAAAAAATACGTTAAACGCCAAAAAAAACAAATAGTTTGCCTGATTTTGAAGATGAGGACTAGCTGAAAATGTAATTTTGTATTTAATCAAGACACATTTAGAACAGTAAACGCCTCTTTTTCTAGAAATATGCGAAACATTTAAGAATTAAGAATAAATATGAGCCAAAAAAGGAATATCGAATTTAAGTACAAATAGACCATCTGGATATCCAAATGGTGGGACATGCCCCCAACCCCCACTAGAAATTGTGTACCATCTGTGGTCAATTCCTTCATTTTTGTCTCGCCTTTTCGAAGAGAAAAAAGAGACATAGGTGTTGCTTTTCCGGCGGCGGCGGCGTCAACATTCAAGTTTTGCGTTTAGGTCATTTTCTCACAAACTGTATGCACTAGACCTTTCAAACTTTGCTTATAGTTGTATCTTGGGTGGTACATCGCAACGTGACAAAGCAAATGTGGAAGTGACCTTTACCCTCCAAGCAAAGGGCAGATAACTTAATAAATTTTAGGTTCAACTTTTGCATTTAGGTCACTTTTTCACAAACTGTATGCACTAAGACCTTTCGAACTTTGCTTATAGTTGTATCTTGAGTGGTACATTGCAACGTGACAAAGCAAATGTGAATGTGACCTTCACTATCCAACCAAAGGGCAGACAACTTTAATTGTTACATTTACATCACTCTCTCATGAACTATAATTATGCACTAGATGTTTTAAACCTAGTTTATAGCTTAATCTTTGGAAGAAAACATATTCTATTTTGACATAGTTGTGTCTTGGGTAGTGCATCTTTTTGGATGCATGGATTTCATCTATGACCTTGACCTACTTTCTGGAGCTGATGGTTTTTATCTCTACTGGCCAAGGGTCTTCATTTTTCATCCGATCTTTACCAAACTTTAACAGATTGTTAATATCAATGAAATCTCGCAAAAGTTCGAAAACTAGCCAGATCGGACTAATAACAGCCCTTGATTTAGTTAAAGCATGCTATATATTGCCTCGTTAATACGATAGGGCTTTCATTTTTCATCTGATCTTGATCTTTACAAAACTTTACCAGATGTTTTTACAGGTGGCTGTATCGGTGTTGGGAACTAAAAAAATAAAAAATAAATAAAAAATAAATAACAAATAAAAAAAATAAAAAATAAAAAACTATAACTACGATACTCTGGGACATTTTTTCAGGAAAACTTAAAATATGTTTGTTTTCAACAAATAACACGAAAAATGAATGTTTTTTTAGCTCCCAACACCGCTAAAGCCACCTGTGGCTGTTTTGCCTTTTTTTATTTTTAGTATATTTTTTTATTATTAGTATCTTTTTTTTGTTTAAATTTGTTTTAAAGATATATATATATTTTTCTTTTTTTTCATTATTTTTATGATTATGTTTTTTTTTTGTTGTTTTTTTTCATTTTTTTTTTAATAACTTTTTCTTTTCTTTTTTTGGTGTTAATGTCGTGTTAGCAGGAAGCATTGCTATGATTTCTAGTTGTGCCTATTACGTTTTTTTTCGTTCGTTAATTTTTGATGGAGTTACGGCCCCTTGACATTTTTACTTTTAAATTTCTTGTCGGCTCTACTCCTCCTAAACGCCTTGTTGGATTTCGAAGAAACTTGACAGGAAGCATCGATAAAATGTCTAGTTGTGCATATTCACACTCTTGTTCCAGTTCGGTGATTTATGACGGAGTTATGGCACTTTCACATTTATACTTTACATTTCTTGTCGGCGCTACTCCTCCTAAACTTTCTACACAATTTGGCAGGAAGCCTCAGTATGATGTCTAGTTGTGCAAATCGCGGTATATCATTGAAATCTCGGACAAGTTCGAAAACCAGCTAGATCTTGTTAGTAAAGACAGGTTATGGCCCTTGATTTGTTGAAAAATGCTATATTGTATTTTCCTTTGTTAAATCTGTAGTTACTTCATTTTTATCTGATCTTTACCATATTTGTTTAGAATGTTAATATAACACCCCCCATCACGTGGGACAAATTAAAAAATACCCATGCCAGACTAGACACAGCAGACATATTGCCCATGATTCTAGGTGAGCGATCTAAGGCCATCCTATCCCTGTTGTTTTTGCAATGTTTTAAAAAAACTACAGATGGGAATTTTATGACGACAACCCTTGATGTAAGAGCCGTTTTAGCCAGTAGAGCATCCAAAGGCCCTCTTGGGCCTCTTGTTTTTAATAGAACGGCATTTTATTTTTAAACAAATGCACTTAAATGTCATCTCAGCAAACGGCAAACTCCATTGTTTTTAGTAACTAAAATGTTTACAACCTCATTTAAGCATCATTGACCGTTTTATTTTTAAGACCAGCCCCCGTTAGGCGAAACATGTGAATCCACGGATTTCTTGAATAGCTACGCCATTGTTACCCACACACTTATGCCATTAGTATAGAGAAATAGAACGTTCGGCTTGTTAAGCTTATTTTAAGAGAACGTGTTTATCATTACCAATTTCAAATCGATATTCATATACATGTATGTATATATAGATATATATAATAAAATGAATGTAATTATGGAAACTAATCAGCGAAACGCTCGCGTAAATAACTTAGTTAATATCAAAACTTTCAAACTCTTACTTGTATATCCGGGTAGCGCACTCGTTTATCAGCAATACAATCGGGGGTCGATTCCCATTATTAAAGGGAGGCTACGGTGCTCACCCACTTGGACACATGACTTTTACGCGGATTGTCATGACTCCTCTCATATCAAGGCTACTATAATATGCTACCGAGTGTGTTTTGCATCATCTGTGTATCTGGTTTCGTATTCGACATAAACTATGCAAAGGTGTATAGGTAATAATAGTAATTCTGTAATCATTTAGTAGATGGCATACATATAAACTATGCAAAGGTGTATAGGTAATAATAGTAATTCTGTAATCATTTAGTTGATGGCATACATATAAACTATGCAACCGTGTATAGGTAATAATAGTAATTATGTAATCATTTAGTTGATAGGATACATATAAACTATGCAAAGGTGTATAGGAAATAATAAAAATTATGTAATCATTTAGTTAATGGCATACATATACACTATGCAAAAGTGTATAGGCAATAATAGTAATTCTGTAATCATTTAGTTGATGGCATACATTGTTTCTGTTTCAGACATCGGTGGACACACTGACCACGGGGCTAACTGTGGCTGATACATACATACAGACCAATGCTTCCACTGTCACCAAAAGTGTAAGCTCATATTTATGCCTGAAAACAAAGGAGATTATTGTTTTATTACTTTATATATGTGTTCATGCCTGAATTGATTAGATAGAATGAAAACAGACTCTCCTGGATCTGTTTGGAATCTTGCCGTAGCCATTTTTCATTCTATCTAACCATATCAGGTATAAAAACATATAGCAAGTAATAAAAAAACTCGATTCATATTTGATGTCTAGGCACTCTGAAATGCACAGTAGGTGTTAAACATACAAGATATTAGGCGTAATGTTGCAGTACCATTTATAATTATAACCACGGAAAGTTGACGACACGGTCTGGGAGAAAAGTGTGGAGTTTAATTAGATCAATATTTGAGGTCATGTTTAACAAATATTTCAATTGAAAGGTACATTTTTTAAAATTTGCAGGATATATCAAAATTTATAATTTTACAAGCATTTCAATTTTGTTTCCTCAAACCCCTTTGTTAAGTGTAACTGCAGACTCCATGGCGATTAGGTGATATCCTCATATTCAGTCCTTTGTGAGGAACAGTTAATAGGTTTATGTTCTTTTCAGCTGCTGAACACATATGTGACTCGTATTATCGGGATTGTAGACTCGTATGTGGCATACACCAGAGATTCTGTAAGTTTGAAAATGTTTAGATTTGATGATCTATGATACGTTGAATAATCGTTAGACAATGTAACTATGTAGATTATACAACACCTACTCATTTACCTTATACCTGCATTGTAATATAAGAAACTTTGTTTTTTTTAACATGACCCGCCTACTTGCTAGTAGAAACAGTTGGACAATTGGAAAATGTAAAATATACCTCATTTTCCCTTATTCTACAAATTATGAAAACATAGCAAATCTATCATTTAACCTTCGTAAGTACTCTGCAAATGTTGAGTATTTTAAATTCTTCGTTTTTGTTGTAATACCCCACGCTTTCACAGAGTGATGTAGGGGCTATATAGGAATAACGTGGTCCGCAACGTACCGTCGCGTCCATTCACGTAACACATGTTTGTCCCGTCAAATCGCGTCCCGTCGCGTCCCGTTACACATGTTCATTACTTGCATATCTCAAACACTTTCGAATTGGTTGTTCCCAAACTTCATATACTCATAACAACTGATGACCTTATGTCGCTCTACATCACCCATCATTGATTGCCTAATTAATTAGTCTACTTTTCACTCTAATATTGTATAATGACCTGTTAACACATTTATTCTCAAACATTTTTGAATTGATTGTTCTAAAATGCCATGTACACATAGCAACTGATGATCTTATGTCCCAGTACATCACCCATTATTGATTGCCTAATCTATTACAGAATTATGGTCCCGTCACGTAACACATTTTTGTCCCGTCGCGTAGCGTCACGTCCCGTAACACATTTAAGTATTTGCATATCGCAAACACTTTTGAATGGGTTCTTCCCAAACTTCGTATACTCATAATAACTGATGACCTTATGTCCACTCAACATCATCCTTCATTGATTGCCTAATTTATTACATACGTATGGCCCTTTGTTTGACTAAAGGAATTCCACTCTAATATTGTATATGACCTGTTAACACATTTTGTTTCAAACATTTTCGAATTGAGTGTTCCCGAACTTAATATAAACATAAGAACTGATTACGTTATGTCCCTGTACATCATACATTGTTGATGCCTAATTATTACAGAATTATGGCCCTTTATTTTTCACTCTATAATGAACTTCATGTGGCGTTCACTTCAAAACTGTTCGTGGATTGTTATTACACTTGACATACAGTTGACACGTGATGATATGATGTGTCTCTGCATCAACGGCTTTTCTATTCTGCACTCTTTTTTTTTTATAGAATTATGGACCTTTGTTTTATTTGAATTTGTATTACATTCAAAAATTAACAGATATTCTCGACATTTATTATTCTTGAATTTGCCCATCCTCATCGGCTATAGCAAAAACGCGGATGTATTCATCACATTCAGCGATAGTTCTGGTTTCCTTTTTCGTTTTTTTTTTGTTTTCTGAGAGGGGACACATTGTCAACCAATCAAACTTAAAATAGCTCCGAACCTGTCGTCATTTCCTTGGCCGCTGATTGGTCAATAATTGTATAGTCTGGTCCACATGCAACTGTGTTGGTTTCCTCATTGCAGGAGAATGCCGTTAACATTCTCTCCGTAAGTTTCATTGTTCAGCTATTGTTATTTTAAAAACGTATATAGAGCAATCCTTGTTAAGTATTATAGAATGTTCAACGAGGTGTTACGAGCATATATCATGAAAATATCGAGGCGTGATCCGAGATATTTTCATGATATATGCGTGTAACACCAAGTTGGATATACTATAATAGTTTTATCGCTAGCCACGCCCCATGTATGGTATCTGGTATAACTGCACACTTTATGCCGTTATACGAAATATCAGTACACTTTCGTGTTCCTGTATTGAATATATCATACGACTTTGGACAATAGAAAATACTCTCAGGCATGCAATACTATGGGCATACTAGTACTTGCAAGTCTTAAAGTGAATAGTACTGCAGTGCTTAGTTCTATCTTCAAATATTAACTTAAAGGTTAAATAACGTTTAGACAAGTGCGGGTGTGAAACTCTAAATTATCACCATGCTTCAGTAATTTCGATACCCTGTCTTTATTTATGTACAAAGATACCAATTTATTTTTATTTATTGTTTGTGATCTTCAGCCTTTATATAAAGATAACATACTAATGACGCTCGTTATTCAGAAATTGGATCATCTACCTTGTTTATTTAATAATGATTTTTTAAGAATGCCGAGTGATTCTAAATACGTTTACATGATTCGTGCATGCGTGTTCTGCCGTAATGCTACTTGAGCGTTTTCAATAACACATACGTTTATGTTACAGGTCTATAACAAGATGGGTACATGTGAACCAGTGTGGAACACGTATAACTCCATGATGGTCTACACGCTCTGCTACAACATCATGGACACATTCGTAAGTAGGAGTATGGCAAATAGAATTACTTCAACGTCATGTGTAGCTGGTTTATATACATCATGTTTTGTAGAATGTTTTCCAAGGAAGATTTCTTACGTTCCAAGCAAAGCAGCTGTAAAAGTCGAACAAAATATGTAGCATTCAAGAATCACAGTCGATCAAAAACACGCATAGTAACAAACGACAATAACCATGTTGAATAAATGTTGATAAAACTGACCGTTCCAAGGCGATAGCCCTATTGTCAACCATTTTGTGTTTGTGATGTCTAGTTTGACATGTTGTTCATCTTTAAAGTTGTTCTTTGTTTCTGTGTGTGTTTGTGGTTGACTGTCGTCCTTGAATGCTACCTTTCTTGTTCGATTTTTATATCCCATATTTAAACCCCCAGCGGTCTTTTTTGCCACTGACCGTTCCAAGGCGATAGCCCTATTGTCAAACCTTTTGTGTTTGTTATGTCTTATCTTCCCTTTTAGTCATCTTTAAAGTTGTTCTGTGTTTGTTTTTGGTTGACTGTCGTTCTTGAATGTTACTTTTCCTGTTCGATGTTTATATCTATTTTTTATGACATCACAAACATACCTTATCACCCATAATGCAGAAAACAATGGTATCTGTCATTCTCATTATTTATCACAAGACTTTGATTTTATGCTGTATATTTAAGAATGAAATATGTGTTTGCTATGTTATTGTAGATGATGTAATACATTTAAGTAGTATACAAGGTCATTTTTACAGAACTAGTGCATTTGTAATAACTATAGTATAATTGTTTATAGGTTATACTACATATTTCAGAATGGGTTCTGGTTCTCGCTTGGCTGGTGCATCTTCTTCTTCATGTTTAGCTTGATCTTCTCCGTCAAGCTCGCTAAATATTTCAGACGCATGGAGCCGGATGACGTTGACACTTACGGTGATAGCTATAGTGACAAAGACAGGTATAGAGCTCGAACGTGCGTGTCGCATTATAATTGTAAATGTTTTATTTATTGTAATACTTAAAGAATGATAGTATACAAACTTGTGTTGATTCATGTCTTAAGTTTTAAATTATCTCTAAATATCTGTTTTCCAAAGGTCTGCAGCTAGTTTATTCAAGCACATAAAACATTGATTCTTCAAAATAAAAAAAACATTACTGAATCGCTTGTATCATGAATATTTACAAAACACATACAGCTCCGATAGCATGTTGCATATACTATGTATAAATTTCCATTAAGCTCATCATTTATCTGATTGTGTTTTATTTTATTTTTAGATTTACTGATGCTCAAGTAGTGTAAGTATATGAATGAATTATATGAAAGCGTGTTGAATAACATTTCAGCAATGTATTACAAATGTGTATCATATACATAGCTGCCAAACGTCGCGTGACCTGATCTGGCGAAACAATTTCAATATTCCCTATTTTTTCTGGACACTGATCTTAAAGGGACTGGATGCGATCTAGAGGAATAATGAGTGTCAATCCAAATACGAGTAAATCCATCATAATATATTTCAGTTGCGTGTGTAATGGGCATATGCACTAAACTAAGACCCAAAACATTCTATTTAATTAGTGGTTATGAAGTAGTTGGGAAACACGATGACTCGGCTAGTCTGTGGTGCATAAATCATTAGTTCATATTATGCTTTAAGGCTATAACTAATTCCTGTTTTGCGATCTTACCACACTACCTAAATATTATGTACACCTGGGCCTAAATTCATCAAATGTGTGTGCACAAGAATCAGACTTAGACTCAAAATATCATATCTAAACAGTGTCATCAAATAACAAGTGAGTCAAACGAACTTAATATGCGTTTTAAATACCGCATTAGCACTCTGCATATAAAACTTAAGCACAATATGAGGGTTTTCTCTGGTATTTGTATTGACACAAATTACTCTTCAAGATTAAAGACAGTTGTTTCTTAAAATGCTTCAGAGCGTATTTTTGGATGTACATGCTATATTTAAACCGTACAACTGTTGGGAACAAAGAATGAATAGTACAGTTGTACTATATCACCGTTGTTCAGATGGTATTATTCATATGCTTTTGTGGTCCAAGTTGCATATAGAATTTGTATAGCAGTTGGAAATGAATGAATTCCATTACTCAATTCTAAGAAACGTCGACGCTGTTCGCAATTAGTAACATGTGTATTCACTAAATACAAACACTTTGTCACATTAACATTATGTATGCTAAAAACTAACACGTCATCATGAATATAGCCTAAACACACACGCGCGCCATTTTGACATGCTTATGATTGTATATTAGGAGAACTCATTACAAGTATGTAGTTTTTTTCAGCAAAGTCTTACACATAAGTAGTGATACAATGCGTATGTTATTCTTTCCAACTTTCAGAACGGCAATGCCGTCCAAACCACAGTTATGGATGAGGTAATATAAACATGTTTTGAATCATAAGTTCTGTTTGATAGTTGCAGCATTTATTAAAAGCATACTCGTATAGTTTAAACAACTTGACGATACAAATATTGACTGTTCCTTGAACATTTTCACAATTAACGTATTTGTAACATGTCATGTTAATACTGAAAAATATATGAGCCACTATTGATTTGTTAATTTCAAAAATATTTTCCTCATATAAGATTATTTTGCGATAATTATGAATTGCAACTTATGAATCATTTATTTATCTTCAATCTTTCAGAAACAACAAAGTTCATCATTCTGACAATGACTGGTAAAAGAGGAACCATGCTGTTTTATTTAGAGTTATCCCTCCTGATGTTATTACAGAATCATTTAGAGTTATCCCTCCTGATGTTATTACAGAATCATCTATCTTTCAATAACAGTGTTTCATTTAAACTCTTTTTGTTTTATCTGCTTCATCACCTTTAATTGACTGTATTTCTTGCGTTCTATTGCTACTGTTTGCATTTATAGTGCATCTGTGTGATTATATAAATGAACATAATGGCTGCGTTTTGCTTTGATATGTGTTTACTCAAATTATGATCCTGCTGTTACGTGATCATGTTAAGTAAGGTGACGTGCATTTATTAAGCATCAGTCAGTTGATGAAAATGTTTTGCTCTGTGCAATGGAAACATGCATCAACTGAAAATGATTGACCTTTATCAATACCAATAACTATTGCCTCTATGTTATAAAGTGATTGTAAATGTTGAGGAATGATAATGTGTGTGCAGTTGTCGTTCCTGAACATGCTTTATTACTTCTTAATTACTAAACTTTGTTGAATTTAATGCAACGATCGGTTAAATGACGAAACATGACGACCTTAGGTCCTCTTACGTTAGTTAAAGTATGTGTATCCACGCTAACGGTAACATAACAAAAACATGTCAGGATTGCAACATGAATATGTGTCTGCATTATTAATAAAAGACGTTTTTACCTGCACGATCATTCATATGAAACAGTAGGCACGAGTTATTGTTAACTTGTTCTAGGATTAGCGAGTTAAGTATTTAGATTTTAGATCATTTATCGAGTTTCATACTATTTTAGTTTCATACTATTTTTAATATGAAACTAAGATGCATATTAGATGTTATTTCCCTACGACATCTTTTGTCTGGGTTGGTCATTTAAATAAGGAGTAACTACCCGTATTCAGAAGTCATAAATAAGACTGTATGAAGCACCATTTGATAAATACGTATATTGTTTATCCATAACAAGGTCAAAATATTGCCTAAAATGCCGTATGAGCTTAAAGTAGAAATGGGATTAAACCCGTGTTCGAGGTTACACCGAAGTTCATTTGCAATGTTTTAGCATGTTTGTGCCACATATTGCCACATGTTTATATGTTGTGCTGTACAGACAGTCTTGCCTTCATATCATGATTTTATTGCTGCGTTTTTGCTTATATTTTACAATATATTCATTAGATGGATCATATACATGTGCTGTTTTGCAATGCATACTTTAGAATAAGTTTTATTTCTCTATTTTTATTTAGTATTTTAGGTTGAGTTTTGCCTCCAGGCATGTGTAGCAGAAAATGTTATTTTAATATCTCATGTTTTAAGAAATATTAAAAATATATTAACGTTTTTAACAAACGCTTTAACGTCTCTTAGCGATAATGTTATTTTTATTAATCAGGTTAAAATACTTAATATGAATATCATTATATTCGTCGTATTGAGTGATTGGTAGAAACATAATTGTTTTGGAAACTAAGTCGTCATCGCCCGTTAAAGAATTTATTTCATTTATTTCTTGAAATTAAAAACAAATTCAGGAGTTTTACGTTTGTGTTGTCGCATACTTTGTTTCTATTTGTCCTTGTGTTTGTTGTTTTCTGTGAGTGCGTATTGTTGACTATGTTCTATGAATACTACATTCCTGATCTGCATACCTACTTGGTTTGAGTATGTTATACATTGTGTATGGTCCTCATATATTATTCAGCATTCGTTACCAATTAAAGATTTTAAAGTATAAAACTGCACACATATTTAAGTAGTTTATTTTTTTGTGTGAAAAACACAGAAAGTCAATGCAAAAACAAAAAAGAAAAAATATTGCAAATGAGATTACAATATACGTTGTTTTAGCTTTACTTTCAGAGTAGTCTCAATTTAAAAAATTGAATATTCCATCATATTCGTCAGTCAGACCCTTTATTTATCTATGATACGCTTGGCTATAAGGTCACGACAGATTCGATTTTTTCGCTTAATCACATATCTGTCAACCAAATTGTTCGTTATTGTTAGCTACCATTTTTAGCCTCACGATCGTTCCTACTGTGGAAACACATTGAGCGAAACAAGTCAATATTCCGAAAAATTGTAAAACTATAAAATACCTCGTAAAATATTTCATTATTCGGAGTTTGTGTTTAAATACGATCACACAATATTTACAATCTAAAGGCATTTATAAATGAAAAAAACTGTTTGACAATGTTGTCGACCTTGTCGAAGATGCTGTGAAACATGCTATTCTGTTAGTCGAATTTGATTTTTCTGCTCACGATATTGTTTAGAAGAAAGGTCGCTAGAAATGACCTGCGATGCAATACTGTCAGACCCTGGAAGGGGAGAGTACTATTAAAGGGTGATACGGACCTGCTTTCAGTGTGATTAGTCAATCACAAAAGAAAGACAGAGATACGTCTTAAACGCAGTCATTTTTATAACAAAAATGCTAAACACATGTTCCTAAATTATATGAAATTAATTAACAAAATGTATGAACGATGACTGTAAAAAAAGAAGGTAAAACATCTTGAGAAAATAGTTTCTAATTGCATGATACATATGGTTTGATTTTTAGTGAATAGTCTTATCGCGTTTCTGTTTCCGTCGCTGTAGAAGTTCTGCTATTATATCTCAAGTGTGTACTAATAGGAACTTCTAACTCCTCGTAGTATAAAATTTAGAGTTTCAACCGATTTACATAAACATCGATCATTTTAACGAAACAATCGAGTTGCACATGTACCAAGCTTGTAAATAGCTCAGCAGAAAATTATATGAATTAAACTTGTTTGTGCAGTCATGTTGGAATACGGTTAAAATGTACCCATACGAATTTAATGAAAAATAAAATGTATTTGAAATAATATATGGGGGTGTTAGGAGTTCCGTTTGTACTGAGTGTAAGTTATCACAGTATCAATGTGTTAATCTGTAGCTTTGCTCTCCAAGGTGTCGTCTGAATGTTTATACTATGCCATCTCTCTAAAGTGTTACACTTTGAAAGAATGTTCATTTTGTCGTTTTTATTTTATTCTGTATTTTATTCAGTTGTAACACAGGTACAGAACTATTAATGAGTTTCCTATTAACACACACTTCATAATACCGTTTTGGCATTCTATATCATACCATTTGATAAATTCGTTTTTTGTCTATCATTTGTTACAGTTTTAATACTTGTATGAAACGTAAACTTCATCAATATCGTCTAATAATGCTATACTAACAGCGCTTCAACTACATGTCGCGTGTTTCAGTTTGAGTCCTGCGCATGGTATGTTTGATACAGAAAATCCACAGGAAGGTATGACGGACAACTTCCAAACCCCCGAGAAGCATCTTTTGTATGGATATTCTGAAGCAGAAAATGGACCATTGCCTGATTTAAATGTAGCGGTTGTAACAACGGAAAATAATAGTATCGAACTAAACCATATTAACAGTAATGCTATCGCTGCTGATTCCGTTGAGCATGGTCAGCATTTAACTGAAGCAGAAAATCATATAACCGAAAACGTTAATAGCCCTGACCACGTGACAACACACCAAATTGAAGTATTGCCTATATTTCCGGAGACTGGACTATCACATGAGGTTTCAGTTGACCTTGTGGACAACCCTATCAATGACGGCACGCCCAATGCAGACGACATGACTGCTGACAATGCTAAAACACCTGACGATCAGAATGAAGGTATATATCTAAATGATAACGAAAACAACTCAGCTGATTTAAATGTAGCAGTTGTAAAAACAGAAAATAATAGTATCGAAAGCGATAATAGCCCTGACCTTGTAACAACACACCAAATTGAAGTATTGCCTATATTTCCGGAGACTGGACTATCACATGAGGTTTCAATTGACCTTGTGGACAACCCTATCAATGACGGCACGCCCACCAGTGCAGACGACATGACTGCTGACAATGCTAAAACACCTGACGATCAGAATGAAGGTATATATCTTAATGATAACGAAAACAACTCAGCTGATTTAAATGTAGCAGTTGTAAAAACAGAAAATAATACTATCGAAAACGATAATAGCCCTGACCTTGTAACAACACACCACATTGAAGTATTGCCTATATTTCCGGAGACTGGACTATCACATGAGGTTTCAATTGACCTTGTGGACAACCCTATCAATGACGGCACGTCTAGTGCAGACGACATGACTGCTGACAATGCTAAAACACATGACAATTAAAATGAATGTATCTAAATGATCAGCTATGGCAAATGGTGGTTCTAGTGTTCACATTGAATTAGTTGATTGAACGCAGTATAGGTTGGCATGGATGTATGCATTGCTTTCTTGTCTCAATAGGGTGGCTGTTACATACTTGTCAGTTGGATGACTGATACATGTTTATGGACTGTGCAATATAATTCAGTTGGCACATATACAGTCAAACATGGCTGACTTTTGACACAATTTCTCTGCTGACATCTCGTACAATAACCCCCTTAATTAGACCGATACGTCCGTTGTGATTTGAAATAACATTCATTTATAAGAGTACATATTATTCTATTTTTCAAAATAATAATATACTAGTGTAAACAGTCCTTACTGTCATTTGTTGTTTAGCGTTGACATACATTACGTATATTTGGATATGTACTTCACACTTGAATAACATTACCAGGGCCCTCATGACATAATGAAAAAAACAAATATATATTAAAATATGGGATGCCTTTTATTTATAGAATAATATATTTTAGTTGTACGTCTGTATGGTTTAATTAACCTCTTAAGACGACATACAGCCAATATATACCAAATAAATCGTATGTCACTGACCTATTTATTTGTGCCGCTATTAACCCTGATTGGTGTGACCGGGGTGAATAGAATAAATTATGATAGATGTAAATAAGTATATGCGTTTTGCTTCGAGGATGCAATATTAACATTTTAAAACGCTTTTCATATCCAAAGACATTTCTAATTTGCTAATCATGTGTGCCTTTAGTTCTTATAAAGAATACATTTTATACAGATTGTTCTTTATATACAAATGGTTTATTGTATTTTGATTTTAATATACAAAAATTGTACAAAATTATGTGAACATTTTTTAGTGTTTATTTAAACATGCATTTCTTTCTATTTTGTGGTATGCATGGTATATATATGTATAAATATTTCTATTGCTCTATTCGGGTCCATCCACGCATTTATAAAACAAAATCGTATT
The DNA here is from genome assembly GCA_037043455.1 of Cyrtodaria siliqua. Taxonomy (NCBI): domain Eukaryota; kingdom Metazoa; phylum Mollusca; class Bivalvia; order Adapedonta; family Hiatellidae; genus Cyrtodaria; species Cyrtodaria siliqua. The sequence goes on from JAWPHD010013130.1 coordinate 29,017, forward strand.
GCTCCAACATGAATGAATATTTCAACCCCATTTTCCATGTACAAGTGGTCATATCAATATATGTGTATACATGTATTGAACTTAAGGTGAAGAAATATTTGAATATAGTAATATGATAGACATTTTCTGGTACTATTTTATATTTAATTTGGTCTTGCGATGTTTGGAAATCACCTTTCCTATAAAACGTCATATTCATCACTACCACCGACTACACTAGTAGTTAAAAACACAGGCAGATTATATTAACCCTTAACATCATACATATAAATAATGGACCGTCTTTCTTTAAATTACGGCCATAACATTTATCTGACAAAGGGGTGTTTTGTGGAAATGAGTGATCAGCAGCCGGACATTGTTACAATGGACGCAAAGGCTATTATTGTGCTTAGCGGGTTAAGGGTTAACAATTAACAAAATATGATAATCACACACATTTTTTCACCTGTTTGACTTTATAACATTGCATTTTTTTAATATTTGCTTGATTGCCAAAGTAAGTAAATCAACATTAATGACCGAAAGAAATTCATACTTTTTTGAATATTAAACAAAACATCATACGCAATGTCTAACAATTTCTTTGTTATTTCAACTTAAAATATTGTGTATACTGTTGATATGTTGTTATGTTTTCAACAAGTCTGTGATATGTGTTATTTGTTATACTATCTGTGATGGCTTCTGTCTTCAACGCCCTTTCTGTTGTATTTTGTCGTTTTCATTGTATAATTAATTAAATATTGCTCCTTGTTTGTAATACAGTACGGGCCTACGATGCTATTGCGTTTGGACGTTGCGTTTGGACGCTGTGGTTTCTATAGGACCTATATCTCATTCATTTGCATAATAAGTCTACAGTTTAAGGTCATTCCGTCCACAAGAGTACAGATTGTCTCAACGTGTATCATATTGTCCATGTGATTGTTAATGTGTGCTGTTTTAGTCATTATTGTTAAAAGGACACTCGGCATTTTTCGATCGGTTTTACATATGTTCATACAGTAATCTCCTAAAGTTAAATTATTTCAGTGATTAATATTGATAAGAAGCTACATGTTCTATGCATTGTGTAAAAGTAGGAATGAAACGTGCAATTGTGTAAAAGTAGGAATGAAACGTGTACAATTTCAACATGTTGACTCGATGTATTTCCCCTTGCTGAAATATGTTATTAAATTACTTGTAAGAGGTTCTCTTATCGTTCTCTTTAAAAGGGAGAAAAATAAAATCTGGACGTGTTATCAAGAAACACGGCAATCTGGACGAGTTATCAAGAAACACGGCAATCTGGACGTGTTATGGACAATTAGTGTCTCGATTTTTTAATCCAGTATCATTTTGATTTAAAACCTTCTTGCGTATATATAATTAAATACAATTTTGATTTTATTTACTTATTCTGCCATAGGTTGATAGATATTATTGATGCAGTATAATCAACACTTTGTAATATGCAAAATATATTAGTTTTATAATTTATATTAATGATTAAACGAATGCAAGTTATGTGAACAACCGACGGTTTAAAAAAATCAAGATTACCGTATCTCCCTTTAACAGCAGCACGAACAGAGTATTTCTTTTGAAATACATTCAGGTGATGCCGAGTGCCCCATTAAATAAGAATCATGCATTGGTCTTAGAGTATTACATTTGTCTAGAGTTTACAATGAGGTTGATTTCAAAAGGGAGATCAATACGTTTGAAATTCTTTATTACATTCAATGTTAGCCTGTGTTAGCCGTCCATTTTTGTCTACTAGACTACTATTGCTAAGTTAAACAATTATAGCGATGACTATTGAACCAACCATTTTGTGTTTTAAAGAGACTACCATAAAGTCTATACAAAAACGTTAGAGTTAAATAGGTTGCCTCAATGTATAGGATAGAGGCTATGAAGAGAAATCTTCACCATTAAGAAACCGAAAGGTTTAGCGTTTACGATATGTTTTATCGATAGTCTCTATATAGGTCACACTCTAAACCACGAAGAGAGCTGGTAGTAAAATCTTCATGAATAAATAGTGCAAGTATTTGAAATTCTGAGCCATCTGATTGGTTTAAAAAGTAGAGTAAACTCCAAGTGCCTAGGGTAGACTGATACATGGAATTTCCAACGCAATTCAAATCCAAATCACTGAAGTTCGTGCATATGTTAAAACGCAGGTATTTCAAGGACACCACTTAAACGTTTCGGAAACTCAGATTACCTTAACCGCCATTTATATTGAACTGGGAGTATCTAGAAAACTTTCATCTATTACATTGGCTAATGATGCAAGAGAACTGTTTTATCTTATAGAGACGACTTTACCCATTGCCCCAGTGATGAAATATCCTGCAGAGTCAGTCTTCATTTGTTTCACCGTTTTAATCATCATTTACTTTTTTGCTCACTTTTGTGATACCTTTAAAACCACAGAAAATTGCATCGTTTGAGTATTACCTTCTATTATTATAATTGTAAAGGACAAGAACGGGAAATGTTGGTGTTCCTTTCACAGGTCAAGCGTAGAAGTTCCAAACAATCTTAATTACACGCACACCATATAATATCGTGTGTAGAAATGAATTTACTATCCAACAATACGTTTCCTCATACGATCCCTTGTCAACTCGCTGAGATATCAATGTCAATTTAAATCTACTCGTCATTTGTCTGGGTCATAATTTACGTAAGTCATAATTAAATTTCCCGTTCATGTCCTTTATAGACAATTATTGTAATGTTTGGATGGCTATTGTAAACTATTATAAATCCTCGATTCTAATGAGATACAAAGTCATGTGTGTTTGTTACTCATTATTTTATTCAAGCTCTGCCCAGACGGAAGTAGTATAGACTTGCTATATAGCTAACAATATTACATCCCTCTTCTTTTAAAAACATGTTATATAACAGAAAAGTAAACATATATAACATTTAACAATATCATTGTGATCATAATCTTAATAAATTAAACTGATGATGTTGTTTAAAACAATTGCTCAGCGGCAAGTATTTTGTCTAGTTACTGCTGCTTGCATTATTACACATTATAAAGGAATGTTATTTGTGCCAGTTCTCACTGGTGTACAGTGTATTTGGTTTCACAACACGGCCATATCGGGTAACATATGGCTGGGATGGAGATTTACTACGATTTATAATTAGTGTATTGTTTTCAGCAGGAGGTTTCTGAGAGGAAATTGGTGGATTTGAATACACATTTATTTGATCAAGTCGATCAGCTGTTTCGTGCTGGAGGACAATATTAGGCATGTTGTCTGAAGTGTCAAACTGGTTTTCATTTGTGGGTAATAGAAAACGTCTATTCCTACGATATATTGCTCCATTCTGTGTTTGCACTGAATATGATCTGTGATTGTGTTTTTCAACAATTATAGCTGGTCTCCATTTTCTGTGCATTTGTACTCGTACTGTCTGTCCCTCTTGAAAAGATTTCAAGGGCTTTGCAGTCTTGTCATAGTTTTGTTTTTGAATCGAGTGAGATTTTGACAGTTTGATTTGTATTTCTTTTGAATTTACCACTTTTGGATTAAGATGTCTTGTGTTGTTGGTAGGACTGATCTTAAACGCCTACTCATTAGTAACTGAGATGGTGAGTATCCACAGTCTAATGGAGTATTTCTATACTCTAGTATAGCCAAGTATGGATCCTTATTGTCATTTATGGATTTGCGCAGTATACGTTTGGCCGTCTGTACTGTTTTCTCCGCAAGACCATTAGATTGGGCATACAATGGACTAGAGGTAGTTTGCTGAAATCCACATTCGCGTGCAAAATTTGCGAATTGCTCGGATGAAAATTGGGGAGCATTGTCGCTAACCAACTTTTGGCAAATGCCGTGTCTTGCAAAAATCGCTTTTAGTTTGCGAATTACTGTCACACTTTTTGTGTCAGGCAGTTTGTCCAATTTCAAGAATCGACTATAATAGTCAACTGTGACTAAATAGTCAACGTTGTCGAGTGTACATATATCAGTGGCAACAACTTGCCATGCATGGTCAGGTATTGGGTGTGGCTTCATTGGTTCCTTCGTGTTTGAATTTCTATGTGTGAAGCAAGTGTCACACTGCAAAACGAATTCTGTTATACTTTTTGTCATACCAGGCCAAAACATCACGTCACGTGCACGCTTTGTGCATTTATCAACACCCATATGACCTACATGTACTGCTTCTATCATTGATTTACGCAGACTGTGTGGAATGACATTTTTTTCACCTTTAAAGATGATGTCATCAATTACAGACAGTTCGTCTCTGTGGTTCCAGTATTCAAGAACCATGGATGGACAGTCCTTTCTTAAGTCTGGCCAACCGTCAGGTATTACTCGTTTAAGAGTACAACACTGTGTTTCATTGTCTGTCGCGTTTTGACATTTTGCAGTCTTTGGTCACTCATGTTTATACTCGATATAGTATGAACATGTACATCTAGTCCGTCAGACAACTCTGGGTATGTGTCTGTAAGGTAGTTTCTGGAAAGGGTATCTGCAACTGGGATGCTCTTTCCACTTAAATGTTTGACTTCAATGTCATATTTCTGTAACTGTAACAGCATACGTTGCAGTCGTAATGGGGCAGCAGTCAATGGCTTTTTCATAATTGCTTCAATAGGCTTATGGTCAGATTCTACAAATACATGCCTCCCATAAGTATACGAATGGAAGCGTTTGACTCCGAACAAAATAGCCAACATCTCCTTTTCTATCTGTGCGTAATTTTGTTCTGATTGCGTCAATGATTTAGATGCATATGCTATAGGCTTGCCCTCCTGTAGCATAACAGCACCAAGACCGCATTTTCATGCATCAACCTGTAATGTAAGAGGTTTGTCTGGGTCAAAATATGACAACACTGGACTCTGTGTAAGAATTTGTTTGACCTGTTTGAACGCCTTGTCCTGTGATTTGTCCCAGTAAAACTCAACGTCATGTTTCAACAGAGCTCTGAGATTGGATTACACCTCTGCCAAATTTGGTGCAAATTTGGTGAGATATGTAACCATACCAAGTACTGTTTCTAACTCGGATCGATTTGTCGGAACTGCCATGTTTTTAATAGCTTTGACCTTTTCTGGGTCTGGTTTGACACCTTCCGAGCTTAGAATGTGACCGTATGAGACTTCTGTCACTCCTATTGTGCATTTTTCAGGGTTAAAACGTATACCTTTTTCTCTTGCACGTGAAAGTACACTTTGCAAATTTGCATACATTTCCTCTTCAGTGCGTCCTGTTACTAATATGTCGTCAACGACTGCAGAAACGCCAGGTAATCCCTCAAACGCTTCATCTATCTTCTTGTTGGAACACATCTTGGGAGCAGTTCAATCCAAATGGCAAACGGAAGAAGCGATATCTACCAAATGGTGTGTTGAATGTTGTCAGATAGGAGGATTGGTCATTTAACCTTACGCTCCAATAACCAGATCTAGCGTCAAGCACACTAAAATGCGTGGCGCCAGACAGTTGGGCAGAAACATCTTCTAGAGTTTTCACTGGGTAGTGAGGTCGGCGTATGGCCTCGCTTAAAGCCTTAGGGTCAAGACATATACGAAGCTTGCCTGTCTTTGGCTTTTCTACCACAACTAGGGAATTGACCCAGTCTGTCGGTTCAGTAACCTTGGCAATAATGTCATTATTAACCATGCTGTCTAGTTTGTCTTTCAGTTTGTCACGGAGAGCATGTGGTATCCTTCTTGGTGGATTGACCACATGAACAGCATCTTCCTTTAAATGCAAGGAACATGTACTGTGATATTGTTGTTAATTTTCCCTGTGAGGATGACGTCCTTCCTGGTGTCCTTTTGTCACAGTGCCTTTTTGGTACGTTTTCTTTACCACGTGTACGGGTCCGTGTTGTCCATCGTCGCCTGTGGCCGCCATTGTTTTTAGTTGCTCTCTTGAGTACTTAAAGTTCTGGGCAGTTTAGATTGCCTTATCAAGAGTTAGCTTTTCTCCCTCGTTAGTCAGCTTTTCACGTATTCTGGACGATGATGTCCCAAAAACAACTCTGTCCCGGATCATTTCGTCTGGATCCAAAAAGTTACAATAATTTGCCGCTAACCTCAGTTTAGTGACGAATATTTCAATGGTGTCACTAGCCTGTGTTATGAAATTGAATTTAAACCTTGCAAATATCGGGTTGAGTTTAGGTTGTACATACGATTTAAATTGTTCAAAGTTTGTGTCGAGTTTCTTGGCATCATCTGCAGAAATGCCCTGCCAAGTTTGATGGACGTCCCGTCCCTTCTCGCCAACCCACAGAAGCAAATACGCAACCTTTTCTTCTTCTGATTTCGCTTTCAAGGGTCCAGAAAACACAACTTCGGCGTGCCGCTTGAATTTGTCCCATGTCTGTGGCAAATTTGTGCTTTCCCAGTCCATATTTGGGATAAAAACACCGTACATCTCCATGGCGAGTGTTAATGAATGTTAGTCACAATTATGTTCCGATGAAAATTACATCTGTGATTAAATTCACACAAGTTTAGGAATGTTAATTTATACTAAATAAATTCCACAAATCACTTTTTTCTTCTGACACCATGTAATGTTTGGATGGCTATTGTAAACTATTATAAATCCTGGATTCTAATGAGATACAAAGTCATGTGTGTTGGTTACTCATTATTTTATTCAAGCTCTGCCCAGACGGAAGTAGTATAGACTCGCTAAATAGCTAACAATATTACAATTATAATAACAGAAGATAATAATCAAACGATGCAATTTCAGTGTTTAAAACGAGTGTAAACATGTTTTATGATTACACAAATATATATATATAACCCAAAACGGAATGTTTGTCTTGTTTATTTTTAGTTGCTGCTGATCAAAGATCAGGAGAACTTTTGTTGTTTTGAGGAGTCCTTAGATCGTCTCTGGATCCGTAAACTATGTTCATAGATTTTTGTGTTGTGAACATTTACAGAAATGTTGATTTTGATGTGCCCTGTTGCATTAAGGTGTATCTGGTCGGCTGGAAATCCAAGATGGACGTGACAGCTAGAAATATATTTTCTAAAACAATATTGAAACTACTACATTAGTATGCGTGAAACTTAAAAGGGCTTTTGCTTTTGACGTGTTGTTGGTCCAAGGTATAGTTCAGAATGACAGGAAATACAAGATAGCCACACTCCAAATATGAATGCTGCATGTTTGTGAAGCTTTACAAGCATGTTGATCTTTGTGGCCAATTGGTCATTAGCTGGCCAGTCTGGAATTAAAGAGAAGGACGCCGCAGTATTTTCCGAGACAGTTTTGAGGCGATTTCTTCTCTGAAGCTATTGCATGCATTTTTGTGAAACCGGTCAAACATCAAAACTTTTCAAAAGAAACTGTTGTGGCAATTACATCTTTGAAATTGGTACATAGATGTTCATGACACTATTGGAAGGTATCACCTAATGAGTTATTGCTCCTGAGTAAAATACATCCTTTCAATGTGGACAACGGTAGTATAGACTCCGTGTTTTAACTGTCTTTTCTGAATGTTAAAACAGATTATTCAGTGGGAATGATTTAAAAAGGGACACACGGCAAGGGTTGAAGTGTTTGAAATGTCTCGATTTATATATCCAGTATAATTTTTACTTTTACCCTGGTCACATTTAAATCGATCACATTTTAAGTATTCACTATTTCGTCTTATTATACTATAAGTTTTAATATATTATTGGTGCAATAATATCAAAAATTAGTAATATGCAAAAACAATTTGCGTAATACTATTCTTATAATTAATGTTAATGATTGAACAAATGTAAGTTATGCAGAAAAACTAGCGGGACGCCGTGAGTTTTTAAAAAATAAAGATTGCCGTGTGTCTCTTTTTAATGTATTAGGTACATTTTAGTATTAGGAAAACGAAATTCCTTTTGGATTATAACACGTGTGCCAGTCGTCTATTGTTCGATGCAGAGAATTTTTCTAACTAATCGTTCATGTGTTGATACAAAAGTCGAACAGGAAATGTCGCATCGGCGGACCGCAGTCAACCGGAAACACGGATTCAAATAAAAGAAAAAACTACAAGGTTAAATAGAAGCAAAACATGCCATGCCAAATACATAAAAGGGTTGATAACAGTGGTATTGCACATACATAAAAGGGTTGATAACAGTGGTATTGCACATACATAAAAGGGTTGATAACAGTGGTATTGGACATACATAAACGGGTTGATAACGGTGGTATTGCACATACATAAAAGGGTTGATAACGGTGGTATTGCACATACATAAAAGGATTGATAACAGTGGTATTGCACATACATAAAAGGGTTGATAATGGTGGTATTGCACATACATAAAAGGGTTGATAACAGTGGTATTGCACATACATAAAAGGGTTGATAACGGTGATATTGCACATACATAAAAGGGTTGAAAACAGTGGTATTGCACATACATAAAAGGGTTGATAACGGTGGTATTGCACTTACATAAAAGGGTTGATAACAGTGGTATTGCACATACATGAAAGGGTTGATAACAGTGGTATTGCACATACATGAAAGGGTTGATAACAGTGGTATTGCACAAACATAAAAGGGTTGATAACAGTGGTATTGCACATAGTAAAAGGGCTGATAACAGTGGTATTGCACATACGTAAACTGGTTGATAACAGTGGTATGGTAACAGTGGTATTGTACATATGTAAAAGGCCTGATAGCAGTGGTATTGCACATACGTAAAAGGGTTGATAACAATGGTACTGTACATACATAAAAGGGTTAATAACAGTCATATTGCACATACGTAAAAGGGTTGATAACAGTCGTATTGCACATACATAAAATGGTTGATAACAGTGGTATTGCACATACATAAAATGGTTGATAACAGTGGTATTGCACATACATAAAAGGGTCGATAACATGTTATTGCACATACGTAAAATGGTTGATAACAGTGGTATTGCACATACGTAAAAGGTTTGATAACATGGTATTGCACATACGTAAAATGGTTGATAACAGTGGTATTGCACATACGTAAAATGGTTGCTTATAGTGGTATTGCACCTACGTAAAAGGGTTGATAACAGTGTTATTGCACATACGTAAAAGGGTTGATAACAGTGGTATTGCACATACGTAAAAGGGTTGATAACAGGTGTATTGCACATACATAAAAGGGTTGATAACAGTGGTATTGCACATACATAAAAGGGTTGATAATAGTGGTATTGCACATACGTAAAAGGGTTGATAACAGTGGTATTGCACATCCAAAGAAACAATTGACAACAAAAACTGTGTGTTATTGCTGGAATAAAGGAACCTATAAGGTAGATCAACATCAAACCCGTTTGGACTGAATTAAGAACGTTTTTAACTAAATAGTATACTTCAATGCATCAATGCATACTTCAGATAGTATGCTTGTCTGAACACGAGGTCGTTTTGTTTTCTCAGGATCAATTCAGTCAAATAACGAGCATCATCAGTATAACACAAAATATAACAACAACTATACTATATGCAGGAAATGAGATTTATTTTTATTCAATTCAATTCAAATTATTTTATTCCAAGATTTTATATGTGTAAAACAGCAATGGATATAATATATATTATTATACCTCACTCAAAATTCTCTATGTAATTTCCCCATTCCCGATCAGTCAACAATTGGTAATGTTTCATGGTAATGTTTCATGGCATGAAACATTATCTCGTGCATACCGATCATTATCTCGTGCATTACCGATCAGTCAACAATTGGTAATGTTTCATGGTAATGTTTCATGGCATGAAACATTAAATCTTGAAAATTTGTTTCAAGTTCTTTATTGTTGTTAATAAAAAATAATTGCTTTTAAATGAATTTTGATGTTTGGTATAATAAAATAAATATCACATCCCATGGAGGGTGATAGAACATATTGTCAACCCTCGATGTGGTAATGTCCACCGAGGCTAAAGCCTCGGTGGACATTACCAATCTCGGGTTGACAATATGTTCTATCACCCTCCATGGGATGTGATATTTATATAATGCAAGTTCAACTGTAAATGGTAATCGTTATGACAAATAAAGGTGGTAGTACAGCGAGAGAAAATCATGATAAAGCAGAGCAGAACTGATAGTTTTCACAAAATAATCTACAGTTAAATAAGAAAGTATGATGTAAGTTAAGAGAGATAGGATAGCTATTGTTCATTGGTGTCCGAGGGGAGACAACTGTGCATGCATAGACACGTGTATAATTTTTTTTATATCATGCTGGTCTCCCTCCCTTTAAGCATATAGACTTAAACTATAATACAAATAATAGTAACATATTTAAATATTGAATTATGGTTAATATCAAGTATTGCGTTTAGGTCTATAGATGCATGCAAATCAAAATGTAACAATATGTATACATTTAACTAAGTTGGGGTAAACAATATGAACGATCTTTTCGTCTAGTAGCTACATGAAAATCAGTATTTGCACGGGACTTCGACGTAATGTCTATAGATATTTCTTCAAACAGTGTGGAAACAGATCAACAGTGATTCAGTGATACTGGAGTTACTATTTACAGGTAGGAAATTAAGAATCTTACTTCAATGTTTATGTGTTTAACAATACGTTATTATATAATTAGTATCACACGGAGAAGTAACATAATTCAACATGCGCCTTATTATATTGCACAACATGTACACAGGTGGAGATATAACATATACCCCCAGTATTTATACCTTGACACATAATACGAAAACGAAACCTGTGAAAAGGTATTGTCGGGGTTCTTATGTCTAAGTGAGTGGTATTAAAGTATTGTTTTATTTATTTTTTTGTTTCATTAATTTAAAAGTGACTTGTGTATAACAAAATAATATTACAAAACGCACACAATACAGTTAAACATTCATAATGGAATCTATGTATTGTCGTCATTTAGTTTATGTACTATTGACAGTTCTAGAACTTCGTAGTTTTACAAAATACACATGATTACAATATACATGTAATATAAACAAAAATAGGCTAAAACTGCTTTAATGTGTATTATAAATCGATACACAATTATACATTTTTCAGAATAACGTCAATGAAATTGCATAATTTTATTAAATCTATCTTGTTATTTGTACTCATAAGTTGTTGAAATTTTAATATATTTGGACGTGTATAGTAATACGGTTTTAAGTACTTTTTCCTTTGTTCTGAAAAAATATTACAGGTCAGAATGTAGTGAAATTCATCCCCTTTATCTTGAGTGTTACATACTAAGCAAACTATTTCGTTAATTGGTTTGCTATTCCATTTACCTGTTTCGACAGGAAGTCTATGATTTCTTGTACGGAATTTTATAAATTGCCTGCATTGATAAGTTGGTAAAATGTTTTCTAAAGATTGATTTAAAAGATCAGTAAATGTTACTTGAGGATGATAGATCAACTGTTGATATCCATTTTTGTATATAAAGGTCATTAAGTTTTTGGTTTGCTGATTTAACCAGCCAGTTTGCGTTTGTGAAACTTTGCGAGTACCATATTCCCCAAAAAAAACTAATGTACAAAGTAGGTTTTTTTATATTATTTATCTATGTTGAGTACTGTTATTCATTCGATCTTTGGAGATCGCTGAGCCCGATACTTATATTTAGTTATCGGTGGTACATTTTCAATTTCTTTTGTTTTCTTACTTAATTTTTGATTCGGTGGTTCAACTACTCCGGCCGACAAAAGGCTCTGGGTATTGTTTAACCACTTATAGGATATGTTGTCTGCTTTTTGATTTAGTCTTTTGGCTGTTACTTGTGATACGCAGGCTTCATAACCGCTGCTCCCAACTAAATTCCATTATGTTTATTTCGCTCTTCGGGACATTTAATTGTATTAGATACTGGGACATGGGTAAGCAATTAACTCCATGTTCACCGCCGTATGCATGCCTTCTTCGGGATGGTTAACGTTGTGTATTATTGATTTTATGCATATTGAGTTCTGCTCAACCCGGCGCTAGAGGGCGTGAGCGGTAGCTAGCAGATTTCACTACCGCTCATGTACAGTCTCAATCAAACCGAGATTGCAATATTTCGTATGTGTCGTGCTCGGCCGTTTCCAAAGGTCCATTATTATATTCTTTTTTATCTGTTTTACGTCTGTTTATGCTAGGACGACAGAATATATTAAAGAAGATAACTTATTGTCGTCACAATCTGGAATACGTTTTGACCAAAATAATATAATTCGTGTTTGTATATCGACATGTAGTGGCATAACCCCAAGTTCACCATATATCATTGTGGAACGTGTGCAAGATTTTAGATTGAACGCATACTTATAAAATGCTAACTGGACGCGTTCGATAACATCAATATTTCTAAATCCCCAAAGTTCAGAACCATAAAGTAAAACTGGTTTAACCATTTTTTCGAATAGATCAATCTGCATATCAAATGGTTAATTTAAAACAAGTATTTTCTTTAAAAGAGCAAAAAGAGCTTTATTCCCCTGTTCCGCTATGTATTTTTATCTGCAATATAAGAGCCACTACGAGATAAAAACAACCATTCATTTACAATTTCTATAGTTTTTTTATTTAGTATAAATTTCAAATTTGTTTTGCATCATCCATGACTAAAAACAATGATTTTTATTTTATCGACATTTACTGTTAGTTTCCATTTATTACAGTAAAGTTCAAATGCGTTCAATGCATTTTGTTAATCTATCTCATCATCACTAAATGATACCGTATTATCGGCGAAAAGTAAAACAAACAGCTTTAAATAAATAGTCTTCATTTGAAGCCTGGCAGTTAAACCGTTCACTTTATCGAAAAAGGGAGGACTCTAAATCATTGAGGAAAATAGAAAATAGGAATGGGGAGAGATTTTCACCTTGTCTTACGCCATTAAGGCATGCGAAAAAACTCGTAGATCCTTCATTAGTCAATACCTTTGACTATATATTTTTATACATATTAATTATGATATTAAAACATTTAACATTTATTCCTTCATTTAAAAATTTGGTCCATAAACCATCTCTCCATACCATGTCAAGTGCTTGCTTGAAGTCAACAAAACAACAGAAAAGTATTTTCTTGCTCGACCTTACTATATCAAGGAGACAGTTAAGTATAAAAAGGTTGTCTAATGTTGAATGTTTTTTCCTAAATCCGGCTTGGGTCGATTTTATTATGTTATACTGTTCTGCATATTTATTTAGTCTTGTGTTTATAACTGATGTAAATAGTTTTCCGAAGCAAATGAGGAGAGTAATCGGTCGATAGTTTTCTGGTAGACTGGGGTCACCCTGGTTTTTAAAGATTGGTTTAATTATCCCTATAGTCCAACTTTCTGGGATTATACCATTATCAAATATACAGTTAAAAAGTTTAACATCCATTGGCAGCATTATATTTATTGTCACCTTAATCTGTTCATTAATAACATTGTCCATACCCGGTGATTTATTATTTCGCAAGGAACGTGCAGCCATTATAATTTCTTCTTCATTTATACGTTGATTTATTTCATCGTTTATTTCTTGGATTTGGGGCGCATCTATGTTTTGACCCTTTTCGGCTTCGGCTTCTGCCAATTCATTGAGTACCTTCATTGTGGCTTTCTAGGCTATTGTTTTTTTGTATTATATTTACACGAGCATATTTGTGTTTTACTTATATTGCCTATTGATGCTGCCTTGTTGGTTAGAGATTAGATCATGGCGGGGATTTCTTTATTTACACTGTCCTGTTTCAATGGGATGACAGTGGGGTAAGTGTGAGGTTTGGTGCACCCTAGAACCGGTTTAAACCACCAGTGGCCTACTTTGCCACTGACCGTTCCAAGGCGGTAGCCCTATTGTCAACCCTTTCGTGTTTGTGATGTCCTTTGCATTTATTATTGCTTTTGCCTTCTTGTTTGTCTGTTTGCGTGTTTGTTTCTGTGTTTTGTGGTTGACTGTCCTCCTTGAATGCTACTTTCCCTGTCCGATCTTTTTATATTTCTTTCTATTGCACAATAGTGTTGTTTGTGCCGTGTGGCAACCGTAAAAAGTCTCCCCGTACATCCAATCAATATTGTAATTTTACATCCTACAGGGATTGTATGATATTCATTGATCCAGTTTTTCCTTAAATACGTGTGTTTCATATACCGCTGATCGACATTTTGGCCCATTTTATTAGGGTTTCCTTAACTTTCCTCATTATCTTGTATTAGACACTGATGTCGAGTTTTGGACATCTTTTAACAGTCCGTAAGTTTACTAATATTATTTCTTATGGATCTTTGTTACGATTTTATTTCGTCTCTCTAATAAATACTAATTGGCCCTTATTTCGCTTTTCGCAGAATGGTATTACTCTCCAAATTAACAATTATGAGTCTATTAGTCCAAACTTAAAAAAATAAATCGTTCACCTCTTCGGTTACACCCTGCGTCAATAATACAAATTCCACAAAATTACTCTTCATTTCTTAGAACTAAACCATATGTACGCCTTACACCTTTATTTCTTCATTCGGCAACCTCGTTTCATGTTCCTTCGAATAATATTACTAGGATTTTTAATAATGGCTCAAAAGTTTCCGTTACTCCTCTACGATCACATGTTTTGAGTAAATACCATATAAAGTCTCCTTTCAGAAATCATTTAGTTCATTCAAGGCGCAGGGTGTTTCCCCCTATTAATAAGTGCAATACTTTAGAGTTGCAGTTGTTGCAATTATCTATCTTGCAAGTCCACCATTAAATCAGCTGTTAATGGTAGATTGTTTAATGTATGTCTAGCTGCAAATGTTGATTGACGTACATCTCACGTCATTTATGTTCTGACTTGAAATGCACCAAGTTGCGGCATACAATATGTTGGACAAACAGGTCGATCCTTAAAAGTTCGATTTCTTGAACACAAATATAATGCAAGTAATCCTAAAAAGTTTAAAAAAATACTTGTGCCAACACTTTCGTCAGTAAGGTCATAATTTTAATAACGTAACTGTTCAACCGGTTGAATATATATTTTTTGATAATGATGCTACTAAAAGCTTTAAAATAAAAGCTAGACATATTGCAGAACTTAAATGGATGAAAAACGTGCAGACACCTTATCCACTCGGCCTTAATGACAATATTTATCAAAAAGGAAATATTTCTAAAGATCCTAATATTGACATTTTTTCTATATTTTCTATTCGAAAGCGTAAATCTAGGTATCATGGTCTTAGGCGTAATGGTAACATCAAACGTTAATCGCGTGTAATTATTTCTGTCGCTGAATTACTTACTATTTTTAAACAGTCTGGAAAGCACTCTATGCTTTCACGGCTTACCTCTTTGTCCATTTCATCACTAAAGTTGATCGACGAGGAAGCCGACACAATTTTCATTCGTACAGATCCCTTGTATAACACTGCTTCCATAGTTCAAACCCATACACAACATGTTCTCCGACCCCATATTGACAAGGAGTCTGATCACGTCAGGCATTTTCTAAAACTACTATATATTAATAAAGGTATTGATTTCATTGACATGCCTAGTATTTTTCGAGAAACTCATGTAGTTGATTCTATCCCAAAATATTTCAAAAATTCCGAAAGTCCTGTTATTTGTTATAAGTATAAAAAGTCTATTAGAAATATTATTTTCAACTACAATTAAATAGTTTCTGACCTTGATATAGTACATAATACTCCTAAGGAATGTGAATGCAACACATCAAAGTTTTGCTATGCTTCAGCAGGTCATGTCATCACTGGTAATTTTGATATTATTGATAAACGTATTCGGCATTTGTTTTCGAAAGGTCCTAAATATAGATTACCTTCAACTATTGATTTTAATGCCTGTCGTGCCCAGATCGCCCACTCCATTGAAGATTTTAGTATCAAATCGTGTCGTAGAGAACATGCGGACCCAAACTCACTTTCTACTTGGAAAAAGTCAATTCAGAAAATTATAGATACACGTATTAACTTTTATAATGCTAACCCCTCTTTACTTCCTCCGAGACCTAGGTTTTCCTTTCATAATTTAAAATCGGGAATTCAGGAATTTCATAATAAATTTGTTTTAGTTCCTGCAGATAAAGCAGCTAATAATGTAATTATTGTTTGACGCATACATTACGTCAATGTTTTATCTCTGGAACTCGGCAGCACCAATTCGTATACTCCAGTTAATTCTCCTGAGGATGATGTTGTATCCGCACATATCACTCGGTGCACTACTTTCAAGGCTGATGTAAACGATAAGCAAAATAAACTGCCTACTATGTACTGGATTCCTAAATTACATAAAAATTCATATAAGGCTCGCTTTATTTCGAATTCTAGTGCCTGCACCACAACAAACATCTCCAAACTTTTAACTTCTTGTCTTACTGCCGTTAAAGATCACGTTAAACTATATTGTGATAAAACTTATGAAAACTCTGGGATTAATTTATTTTGGTCTATAAAAAATTCAGGAGACGTTCTTGATAAAAATTTCAATAAAGGTCAAGTTTCATCAATAAGCACTTATGACTTCTCTACACTATATACAACCTTACCAAATCACCTTATTAAAGACAAGATAATTTCTCTTATTCAAAAAACATTCGCTAGAGAAAATACTACATTTTTGGCATGTAAGAATATAAAAGCGTTTTTTACTAACGGTAGTTTAGACAATTATACTATGTGGACTTGCTATGAAGTTTGTGAAGCACTCATCTTCCTATTAGATAATATTTTCGTCAGGTATGGAACCACCGTTTAAAGACAAATTTTAGGTATCCCTATGGGTATGAACTGTGCACCACTTGTCGCAGATTTGTTCTTATTTTGCTATGAAAGGGATTTCATGTTGAGTCTTTCACCAGATACCCAGGCAGATGTTATTGAATATTTTAATGACACCTCTCGGTATCTGGATGACATATTGAACATTGACAACCCTTTCTTTCCAACTATGGTTAATTGTATTTATTCTAAAGAACTTCAGCTTAACAAAGCTAATATATCCGATAATAACGCTTCTTTTCTTGATTTAGATCTCTCGATTGAAAATGGTAAAATAATTAGCAAAATCTATGACAAGAGAGATGCTTTTAATTTTGACATTGTTAATTATCCCCACTTGGATGGGGATGTTCCCCGAGCAACTTCTTATGGGGTGTATGTGTCTCAACTTATTCGTTTTTCTAGAGCTTGTACTCGAGTTGAGGACTTTAATATTCGTAATATTTGTATAACTAAAAAGTTACTCAATCAGGGTTACCGTTACCATAAACTTCGTAAAACCTTTGCAAAATTTTATTATCGTAACCCTGATCTTCTTTCCAAATATAAAAGTAATTTAACGACTCTTCTGCGACAAGGACTATCACAACCTGACTTCTATGGTGATGTGATTTATAAACTTCGTCAGATTCTTGGTCATGATCATTTTCATACTATCTTTGTTAAACTTGTTAAAAAGTTTATCAAAAGAGGTTATGACCCTATCATTTTGCAACGTACTGCATACTTGGTGGTGGACCCTTTTACAGTTCGCCACTATGCTTTCCTCTTTAATTGTACGATGACCTATGATGACGCCTACCTAAAGCCCATTGGGACGGTGGCGTTTGATGTTTGTCCATGATCTTTCTTGTCGTGCCCTTAATGGTTTATTCTCGTACTGCTCTGGCTTCTGCCAAGTCATTGAGTACCTTCATTGTGGCTTTCTAGGCTATTGTTTTTTGGTATTATGTGTTTTACTTATATTGCCTGTTGATGCTGCCTTGTTGGTTAGAGATTAGATCATGGCGGGAATTTCTTTATTTAAACTGTCCTGTTTTAATGGGATGGCAGTAGGGTAAGTGTGAGGTTTGGTGCACCCTAGAACCGGTTTAAACCCCCAGTAGCCTACTTTGCCACTGACCTTCCAAGGCGGTAGCCCTATTGTCAACCCTTTTGTGTTTGTGATGTCCTTTGCATTTATTATTGCTTTTGCCTTCTTGTTTGTCTGTTTGCGTGTTTGTGTGTTTTGTGGTTTGTGGTTTGTGGTTGACTGTCCTCCTTGAATGCTACTTTTCCTGTCCGATCTTTTTATATTTCTTTCCGCATAAATATTGTTAGATTGGACGAAATTATGTTCGCTATTTGTATTATCGGTTACAGTAACAGGATCTTCTCAATTCTGTTCGGTGCGTTAAGTTATAGCCGAATTCAGGTTGTGACCATTATTGGCTTCCGTACTCAAATGGGCATCGATTTGGCAATGTGAACTAGCATTGTTTTGGCCGTTTATATTTTTAAAAAGTTATAAAAATCTTCAATAGAGGCTTTAGTTTTATTTTGTTTGCTATTCGGGTTTTATAATTTTCCAGAATTGTTTAGGTTCTGAATGCTTCGCACGTTTTAACATGATTATTCTATCGTTCCGGTAGCGATCACGCTAGACTTTAAACATATTTTATTGCTTTTTACATAATACAGCAAAAGGGTTGGGCCACAAGTTATACCAACGTTAGATTCGGCCCTCCCCAACAACAAATAATATACATATAATGGATAAGATGGCAATAAGTTTGTTCAGAGCATAAGTCATGCTATTTATCTGAATTCATTGTTTGACAACACAGATCCCTGGTCCCCCTCCTGTCCGGAATCAAAAGAAATACATATAGATCTAGTTCCTATCAAAACGTTTCGTATCCTTCATAAAAGTTTGAACGTGCTTAAAAATAAAAATGTTCTCTTCGTCTGAATGACTATCTTTCCCTTGTAACAACGTATTAATGCTTAAAGGATGGAGATGACGGGTTACACGAAAGAGAAGAAGCCGTTCATTTGTATAGGAAGGACATTGCATAAAATAATGTTCGGCATCCTCTCTTTCGTGGTCACAGTTCTCACATCTTGCAGATGGTCTTAATTTGTTTAAAAATAGGTCATAGTTAAGATTACTACAATTGTTTCTCAGACGAGAATGTAAAACAGATAAAAACCGAGAGCCAGTTGTGTAAAAACAAGGTATTTTAGATGGTTTAAAACAATGGTTAGTTAGTTGACTTTTGAATGAAGTAAGCGTATCAGAATTACGAATGTGTTCGGGAAGATTATTCCACAAATTAATACATGATGGAACAAATGAATTTCTGAAAAGTTCTGTTCTTGTATTAAAAATATTATAATCGTTACGGTTTCTTAAGTTATAAGGTGTAGAAAGTCCTACAATTTCAGGGAAAAGATTATTTAAATATTCAGGGGTAATTTCTTTTTTTATTTTATAAGCAACGATAAGTTTTTGATATTTACGCCTTTCTTCAAGAGAAAGCCAACCTATTTCTTTATATAAATTTCGAAGTGAAACAGATCGGGTTAACCCAGTAACAATACGAGCGGCTTCGTGTTGTATTTTTTCGAGATTATCTTTTTCATAGTTAGTGCAACTATCCCAAACAGATGAGCCGTATTCTAAAATTGGCCGTAAGAATGAAATGTATATTTGGTTAAGCGCTTTTCTGTTGACTGTAAACTTAATTTTTCTCATCATTCCTAGAACCTTAGAAGATGAGTTTATTACACAATTAACATGTTCATGCCATTTTCCGTCGCTACTTAGTGTAAGACCCAAGTGCTTGTGATGACTTACAAATGTGACATTAGTATTGTTAAACACTAGAGAGGGAAACGGTATATTTTTCTTAAGCGTAAATAAAATAGCTTCAGTTTTATTAGGATTAAAGTCAACTAACCATTGTTTTGACCAGTCAGAAATAACACATAAGTCATGATTTAGAATACCCTCAATATCAGATATGTTTGACGCGGTGAATGCTAGTGATGTATCATCTGCAAATATACGAGTGATACTTAACAAATGTTCTGCTATGTCGTTAATAAAAATCAAAAAGAATAGGGGGCCTAGCACAGAACCTTGAGGAACCCCAGCTGTTGTTGCTTGACTTCTGGACATACTTGAACCTAAGAAAACTCTTTGTGTACGACCAGTTAAGTAACTTTCTATCCATTTCAAAACGTCACCATTTACACCGCTCTGTTTCAGTTTAAAAAGTAGTCCTTTGATCCAGACCCTATCAAAGGCTTTCGAAACATCACAAAAGACCATGCATGTGAATTGACCCGAATCGATACCTAGACAAACTTGATGGTAGATATCGATTAACTGGTGTACAGTTGAATGACCTCCTAAAAAAACAGATTGTAGTTTATATATAAGGTTATTTCTAATGAAAAAATTGTATATGTGTTTATACACAACCCTTTCCATTAACTTACCAACGCAACTTAAGAGTGCAATTGGTCTATAGTTAGACGATTCTTAGAGTTTCCCTTTTTAAAAAGTGGCATGATAGTACCCGATTTCCACAAATCAGGAAATTGGCATACAGATATAGATTTATTGAATAACAGAGCTAAAGGTTTTGCAATTGTGCCTTTAGTTTTTATTAATACTTTATGACTTATTTTTTATCTTCGCCAACAGATTTGTTGGGATTTAGATTTGCTATAATATCAACAATTTCAGATTCGGTTATGTAAATATTGTCAATGGTGTTATTTGTTTTAGGGGTAAATACAGGAAGCCTTGTACTGTTCTGTTCTTCACTGATTGAAGAGATTGAAATAAAATAGTCATTTAAGCAGTTCGCTTTGTCAGTATCATTAAAATGGAATATTTCATCCCCGTTGTCTAATGTTGTTTTTAATGGAGGAATTATTTCACATTTTTTATTTGATTTAACTAATTGCTTTAATAATTTCCAGTAAAGTTTGGGATTATTCTTATTGCTGTCAACTATTAAATCCTCCATATTACTAAACTATTGTTCTTTTGCATACTTTTTTAAATTATTTACTTTATTTCTAGCGTGTTTGTATTTTGTCCAGTTGTCTGTCTTGTTTGTTTTAAGTGCTTTAGTCTTTAGTCTGTCACGTTGTCTTGAGTGTGATCTTATTTCAGAATTGTACCATGGTTTGTCATTTGGTCTTATTATAACATCTTTGAACGGGATACATTCGTCCATATATACTACTATTTGGTCAGTGAACTTTGAACATATATGATTTATACAATCATTGTTATTTATAAAATTCCAGTCAGTATTTGCAATTTTGTCATTCAGTTTGTCGAAGTCTGCATGTTTATAAAACCATACTTTACGTCTTTACGTTAGGTGCATCTTTAACAATAAATGATAAAAACATATAAGTACATTTATGATCACTGATTTCAGAAGGTACATCAAATGTTCCCTCGTTCAGTGACTTGAGTGAGTCTGATATCAGAATTGGATCTATCAATGTCGCACTTGAGTGTGTGACCCTAGTAGGTTCGGAAATAACGTTGGATAAATTGTTTAATAGCATAATATTCTTCAGATGTTTACAATTTGGATTAAGTAGATCTTCGTTTAGATCGCCTACAATAATAATGTCCTTATTTATGTCAAGGGACTTTTCAATAGATATATTAAAAGAATCCCAAAACGATACGTTTGTGTTTGGTGCACGGTAAACATTACACAAAATAATATTAATTCCTTTGGACCTTACTTCTATCCAAATAGCGTCAATTAACGGGGTTTCTAGGTCATTCAAACGTTTACAAACTAGTTTGTTGGAAACGTACGTCAATAAACCACTAGAAAAAGGAGTCCTATCAAGACGAAAAGGATTATAATAACCGTCGAGTAAAAGAATATCGTCATTAATTTCTTGGTTAAGATGCGTTTCGGTAAAACACAAAATATCAAATTCCAAAAAATTATCTTTAATATAATCAAATTTCGTCCGAATGCTCCTAATATTCGAGTGCATTAAGGAAAGACAATTATGTGATTCGTGTGTATTATCGCCAGGTCCTGGATTTTCAGCTATATCACCTGACATTAGAACTAATAAAACTATAACTAGTGCAAAATTAATGTTAAGAATACTTTCACGTAACAATGAACATAATGTTTTACAATAGTTTGCAACTTTTTGCTTTAGATTTGACAATATGAGAAGGATTATCATCATTAACGACAAATGTTTGAAAATAAGACATTTCGAAATAGAACTAGATCTGTTATTAAATATACCGATTGACATTCTCCAAGAAGTTACATCATTACCTATTAGGTAGTAAGAAAATACATAAGAAAAAGAATGTCAGTCGGCATATACAAATGCAATAAATGCAGTTGGTTCTCCTTACAACATACGGATCAAACAAATGTGTTGTCAAACAATGCAAAGGAAAATCAATAGGTAATGCTGTATGATTGAAAAACAGAAAACATAACAGACAAAATGTAATCATTGAGAAAATAGAAAAAGATGGAGCTATAATAAACGGTTAAAAATACATGTTTGTTAACACTGCTTAATCAATTAATTAGTAGTGAAAATGAGTATATAAACGAGTAAAACTGGTGAATATTACAATTGTTCACACATACATGTAACATATACATATGTATATATCCAAATCAGTATAACTGATACATTGAAATCAACTTCCAACACACGAATCATCACTGGTAAATTAATACGTAAAGATAATTGAATATCAATTGAATCGTTCAAAGTAAATGACACTATTAAATCGGTATTGAACTAAATCGAAGAAACAAAATAAATAATAATAGAAAAAAAAAAAAAAAAAAAAAAAAAAAAAAAAAAAAAAATTCCCAAACCAAACACATATGGTCCGCCTGAGACAAACCCCGATACTAGACTTATAATAACACATTATATCGACAATGTTAAATGGTTTCAGAGCATTTTGTAAGAACATGTTTTCTCACAACAACGTTACAAATCATACTCAGTAATATACATGATATATATTAATAGTGCGTAAAGCCTGATCATGCTGATATTAGAATCATTTCACAAAAATAAGATAAATAAAATAGTTTTGGAATCTTAACCGAAAATACTTGTTCGTTCAGTCAATACATAAATTGTAAAGTTTTAACCCCGCAGGGATTATTTTATGAATTGATGGTTTGCTATTGTAATATGTGTCTATTCATAGATAAAGGTATCAGGCCACAATTGTATTGATCAATTTATAAGGTAAAATACACTGTTCAGCAAAATTTACGCATTACACATTTATTAGAGTTATTTAAACGCTGAACTGGTCTAAATCACCTGGCTTGTTAATAAGGTGCTGTTTGTCTTTCAAATCTTTCACAAACACTCGTCCATCGAATGTCCAACAGCCCTGAATAATATTGTCTTTGAACAGTTTTCTGGCAGACTTGAACAATTTGCTTCTGAAGGAAGTAAGGTCTTCGTTAACAAAAACCTTACCATATCTTGCATTACCCTTAAGCTCCCCTCTGGCCCTGTAGAACGTATTACGTGCTCTGTACGTGGCAAACTTGATAATTATAGACCTGGGAGTGGTCCATTCGGTCGGCTGTTTGA
Organism: Cyrtodaria siliqua; assembly: GCA_037043455.1. Taxonomy (NCBI): domain Eukaryota; kingdom Metazoa; phylum Mollusca; class Bivalvia; order Adapedonta; family Hiatellidae; genus Cyrtodaria; species Cyrtodaria siliqua. Next base: position 52,416 of record JAWPHD010013130.1, read on the forward strand.
GTCGGTGGGAACGATCGATGTCAACAATGGCAATGTTGGCATTAATTTCTGCTGCGATGTCCATAACGATGTCGTCCGTGGATTCGTGGGGCGATTCAGTGACGCCGACGAGACGCAAGCAATTGCGTCGACTATATTGTTCCGCTGTGTCGTTGGCGGCCTCTAATGAACTGACACGACCAGTTAACAGTTTAACGTCTTTACGTAACTCCTTGTTGTCTTTCTCGAGGGTTTCAATACGTGTTGACAATGACTTAGTAACCTCAATAACAATAGACTAGAAGATAGGGTGTTTTTATACTGTTTACTTTCGGATTTTAGAAACATTTTATAATACGGCGTTTTGTATTTATTATACCACGTTCTAGCTTTATGATAGAGATTTCTTACTTTATAACATGATTGATCAAACCATGGTTTAATATTTTTCTTATTATTTATCTTTCGCTTAGTATATCCGAATAATTCTTAAGAGCATGTCTCGAACAGTTTATTTATGCTCTCAACAATCTCATCAACATCTTCTTTGGTAACAAGACATTTTTCAGACATCATATTAATTTTCATCTCAATTTCAGCCACTGGTAATATATCAAAATGTTCAATAAAACTATCGGATTTATCAGAGTCCCACAACTTAGTATTTTGTTTTGCGGTTGGGTTGTTTATTGGTATTTAGAACTCTACAAATATGCAAACAATCAAAACAACAGTGCTAAACTGGATGGCATGAAACCGTATTGAAAGATGAATGGCCACCCTTATTGTAGTATTATCAATTAAAGATGAATAGCCACCCTTTATGTAGTATTATCAATTAACAAATTCAACTCTTAAACGTCATACGAACATTTCTTGATAGTCCCGGAGAGAAACATATATTTAAATCCGCTACAAATGTGTATCTAAAAATAAGTATTGTTTGCACATGACGTAGATACTACTTTTACCACTGCGTAACTGTACGGGAAATGAGGTAAATCTGAATTATATAGCTGCACAACTATTGCCAGATAACTGATAAATAAATTTACCTGTGGATTAATTTACCTGTTCAAAGTTTTCTACTTCATCAAATAAAAGCTTATTGTCGCTTTTCACAGATATTGCAATGTGTTAATTGTAAATATGTATTGTTGTGTGTTGATTTCGATTTAACTAAAAATAAACATGTTCATGAAACAAAACATGGCCGGAGAACTTTAACCCATTTAACTCTTGAACATCATATGAACATTTCTTGATAGTCCCGGAGAAAAACATATATTTAAAACCGCTTCTAAGTTGTATGTAAACATCAGTATTATTTGCATGACGTAGATACTACTTTTACCACTGCGTGACTGCACGGGAAAATGAGGTAAATCTGAATTGTAGAGCTGCACTGTTGCCAGATAATTGATAAATACATTTGCCTGTGGATTAATTTACCTGTTCAAAGTTTTCTACGTCATCACATCTAACCTTATTCTCGCTTTTCACAAATATTGCAATGTGCAATAAATATCTATTGATTTCGATTTAAATAAACATAAACATATTCGTGAAACAAAACGAGAACTTTAAGTTCATATTACGTGTGTACTCGTGACAAATAACCACGGCGTGGCCTAATGGTATAACGTCCGCCTCGTAAGTGGGATGTCATGGGTTCAATCTCCGGTCGGGTCATATCAGACTTCATAAAAACGGTACTAGCAGCTCCCGTGCTTGGCGTTCAGCATATAATGGGTAATTCTAGAACTAGTCGGCTCGGTTTCTGTATATTGTGATTTGGTGGGGTATCATGGTATGTGTCTTCATTACATGTGAGCAATGAGCTCCGTGTTACAAGTAGACACCGTTGTGATTTGACAGAAAGACTGTTAAAAGCGACCATGCATACATATTTAAAACATACGTACATACAACTGGCAGTTGCTTTTATATAAGTGACTTGTTGGTGTGTATGTCTTTTTTATTGTATTTTTACAACTGACTACCGTTTGTTTACTTGTACTTGCGGTCCGTCGACTATTTATAAGTGACAAAGAGTGTAAATCGAACGAATCGCTCACCAATCCTAAATTTATACAAAGGGGCCATAACGCTTCGTCAAAATCTGCAAAACCAAACAAACCGATTAGGTTATGGTCTATCTATATATTTTCATTTTACTAATTGATCATACTCGTAAAAAGGGAGGAGCATCTAATACATGGTGGACAATCCCTTAATATGCAGGACATGCACAACACCAAATACATGGGAAAGCACCCATACCTGAAAGAGAACAAATCCACAACAATGAAATATTCTTGCAAAAAGAAGGTACATACATATTTTGAATATCTCCATAAACAAACATGTGACACCCAGAACTGGGATAAACTATATAATGTAGGATAAACTGATCATTTCTAAGGAACAACTGTCACAATATTGTCCATGGTTCTTGAGAAAAGATTTTTCGAATGTTTCCTATAAATATGTCTATATACAGACTTTGGAACACAGTGTGGGGACATTTTTTTGGCGGCGGTGAGTACTTCTGAACAAACCCTATAGTCCTATAGCAATCATTTCTAGAAAGGAACTGTCTAAATGTCGTTATAACATGGAGTTTTGAGCTCCCTTTATGTTGTCAACGGCGGCCATTTTGGATGTCGTTTTGTTTAAAACTTGCAAATCCTTGATCTTAGGATCATTCACGTTAAATTAAAATTGAAAATAAGGGCGAACGGTTTTTAAAAAAGATGTTCAGGCAAAGAAAAGCGGTTTTCAAGAAGATGTTTAGACAAAGGACGACGACGAGGGGTGAGTGACGAAACAAAAAGAGGTAACCATCGCTTCCTTTGAGCATTTGGCGTTTACTTCAAAGATAGTTAATAATATTTTTCCTTTTATGTTACCTTTCACTCTATTATTTATGCAATAAACCTTCTGGCTTCTCTTTACTGGCATTGTACCGTTTTTTCGACATGGTACAGCATCGTCAAATTTCTCGATTAGCGGTTAATGATTATTAAAGAAACACTAATCTGCCAAATAAAAACAAAATTACACTACAAAACCCTATCCAGGTGTATATGTATATAATGTATATGTGCGGATTAAAAGTATAGGTTTATTAACGGTTTCTTAAAATATCCGTGATTGAATATGCGTTAAATGAATTATGAGATGGTAACTATTAATTCAACGCTCCAGTTTTTTATATATACCTCGTCATGAGTAGGTTTAGAAACGGTGTACATGTTGTAAAATGTGGATGTTGTTGGCGGGATAGTTACTTAATATGTATGTGTATGAACAATGACTTTGTGATGCGATTCAAGAGATAAACATACCCTTATGTGTCGGAAGTAAAACGAAATCGAAGACAGTAAAAACACTTAAATACCGCTCAGAGTGAAAATATTAGCATAATTATCTCAAGTCTAATAAAATTAAGTTTACAAAACTTAAACTATACATAAACTCATACATTATACAAACTTTTTTTTTTTCAGTTGCAATACATGGGGCATCCATTTAGCTGTAATTATATGACGTTACCCTTGCCAGGCGGTAAACGGGATGTTATACGGGATTATATTTAAGCCGTTAAATATACTATAGCTGTATATAAGGCTAATGTGCGTGTACCTATAAGGCTAGTGGGCGTGTACCAATGGGAGGGGTTTTACGCCTGGTTTAGTGCCAAATCAAAGCTTGTGAAACATTGCCGTTAACCCGTATATCAGGAGAGAAAGCTATATTCATTTTACTTATATATTCGTTTAATAATGCGAAGCGTATTTTCAGAGTATGCTATTCTAATTTTGGAATTTGTAATCTATATTTGTTGGTGCGTTTTTTCGAAGGTCTTTGGTGTACATATGTGAAAAAACGAGCCGAATCACACACACAAAGTGAACAAAGGATAACAGTGCTAACAGGATGTCGATAAAAAAAACACGCTATTGTGTAATGACTATATAGCCCAATGTTAAAGACATATTTCGAGCCTATTTCGAGCCTATTTCGAGCCTATTTCGAGCCTATTGTATTTGTTTGTGGGGTTGGGGGGTGGGGGGGGGGGAGAGAGAGTTTCTATAGGTAACTGTAAATCACTGTTAGCCATACAATTTCATGAGCGAAGTGTGATATTCAATTTTTCTTCAGTTTATGAGGCCCACCCAATAAAGCATTTGTGACCAGTACACATAATAACACATTAAATAATGTTGTATATTTATTGTGTTGTGCTCTGATTTTTGGTCTAAAAACAATTAAGAAATACCAGATAAGTTTTGTATTCAAAAGCTAAATAATGAACATATATTTCTTCATTAAAGTAAATTACAAAGTGTTGTTAAGCTATTCTTACCCTCAATATAGCAATGATATACAAATAAAAACTAAGAGCGGGCCTCAATTTATATACCTGTGTTGATCAGTCAATGACCAAGTAGCGTTGGGAAATGTATCTTTAAAGTTGATGGATTGTCAATCCGAAGGTCATGGGTTCGAATCTCTCGTATGCTATCATATTTTCAGTGATTGAGTGTGTAATGTTGATGTTACTTTGTCGATCGCAGGTAAACTGCCTTATATAGAGGTTTAGAGTCATGTTTCACCCGCATGTATTTGATAGTAAACCAAGTGTTAAACCGCTCCCATTTGCTCTAGGTACACACCCACTAGCCTTATTTACATCTATAGTAGCTTTACTTTGAAATAATTTCATTGCATTTTAATTAAACAATGACAAACTTCTCAGCATCTCCCTGAGGTGGACTTATGGCAGAGGTTGCATACATAATATATATACATTAAATATGATATACGGCTCGCTATGTAAACATGAACAAAGCGCAATTGACAGACACAAAAAAAAGATCAAGAAAAGATATTTAAAAATTATGATTTATACGGAAAAGATATTGAACATAAAATTGAATATTAAAAAGTATCAACAAGTTTGTTTATACACATGAGTTAACACTGTAAATTACACAAACAATCTACGCACACACTGTAAATCCTCAACTTGTTGGTCTCCTCCATTGTTTTATACACAAGCTTTAACACACTCTGAACTCCGGTTTAGTTGAATCTTTCCAACCATAATATGTAAAGTTTCTTTAGTAAATATGTATGCGGGAACGTTTCGTTTTCATTTCTAACACAAAACCAGGGCCCGTATTAATAAAGCAACTTAAGCAGAAAATATCACTAAAGTCAAAATTTAAGACTTTTACATAATTTGTGAGCGACACTACTGAGCATTTATTTTAAGATAAAAGTTTCACTGTGGGGATTCCATAGCATTATGGAGATATAGCACTGTAAGGATTCCGTAGCATTATTAAAATATAAAAAGGATAGAAACATGTGTTTACACTAAATTATAATTTTTTACTTAAGTTCAAATAGTGCTAAGAAGCTTTGTGACCAACCCACAACATGTTAGTTAACAGATAATAAGAGAAAGCCATGGCAACATAACCAAATTTATGTTACGGAATTAAACCAATCCCTCCAAGAGCCATTGCGTACTCCGCTGTTGGATGAGATCCGTACAACAGGGCGCCAAACGGAACATTTCCATTGATATGTTCTAGCAGATTGAAGCCGGAACGCACATTAAGCAGATGAATCAGGCTGTACGAGCCCCAGCCGGGAACAGTAAATGTTGTCGACGTTGATATGAGTGGATTCCAGTTTAACGTTAGACCTGTTAATATAATAAGTTTTATCATGCAGATATGCACTTTTCTGCCTAATAAACGGGTGACCTATTAATTTTTGCTTTATTAGCCACTGACCAATAGAGCAAATCAACGCGGAATCCCTCGGCGTTTATTGTACGTAACGTTATCTGACGTCATGCACGTAACGTTGCCTGACGTCATAGTCATAAAACAAACAAAAAATAACAACATGGCGGCGTCCTCGATAAGCGTAACATTCTGTGAAATATGTAATAATTGTACTTCATACACAAAATGTGGATAATCTCCATGATAAATAGAATATTATGTCAGTGCCTCTTACTAGCAAGTTTATTAGGCTCGTCACAAAAACGAAGAATGGCTCGGCAGAGCCTCGTCATTCTTCGTTTTCTAACCTCTCCTAAAAAACTTGATAGTAAAAGGCACTGACATAATATTCTCTGTATAATGAGTGACCAACCATAGATACAATGTATTGTACTTTCATATAATGTGAAAAATCTCCTAACATTTAAGAACTTGGGTGTTTATAAACAAATTAAATAAGAGATTTAATTTAGAGAGTACTAATCACAAACAATAACATTTTAAAATTTAAAATTGTTAACACGTATGTTATGTGATAGACAGAGTATGATACCATCGAGTTTGTTGATTTAAACATCAAAATAAATCAACAAGATGAGACCATACTCTAATTGCTGTGTAGTTCATCTGTCTGTCATACGCTAACTTCCAATATCTGGTACTTCCTGAACAGCACTTATTCTGACAGGTGTGTTTTTCAATTAAAGTATTTACCCCTGTGCAAATACATAATCAATATGCTACTTATAACATTAGTGTCCGAGCAGCAATGACGCACATATCGTCCAACATGTATATAGAAGTGAAAACACAACTCGAACATTCACAGAACTCAACCATCAAAGCAAATAACAATTTCAAGTATACTGAAGGGAAAACGAAACGCATCTCGGGAATTGTATTTTTTATACGCACACTTAATTCCGCATTATATTCAAAAAAGAAATCCCAAGATGTTTTGTAAAATAAATGTTGCAGTAAGTTAGAGAAAGGACACAACTGTGATGTTGTAGACGTTTTAATCACAGTGAATCTTTAAAATTTTGACATTTCAATACTGTATTTAACGTAAAGAGTTTGCCTAATACTGCATCCTACGTTTGCTCACTCTGTCAATAATGAAACGTTGAAGGAATACTATTTGATGTGTTATGTGTTGTTTTAGTATTTTTGTCCGAAAGGAAATGTTTTACGTAGCCGTGTTTGACAGTTCAGATGTCCCAGTCGAAACTAAAACACTATTTGCAGGAATGGTAAGTTTATATGAACCAAGGCCAAAGGTAACCGTAAGTTCGAAATGTCAATAGTGAACGTCGTCGTCTCTGAACCAGCCATAATCATCTTCATGTTGCCCTTATTCTGATCCGACGACATAAAGCCAGTGAGGTATGAGAATGTGGGCCCTGAAAATAATATAAATTATATTACACACACGCATAGCGATATGTTTGCTCTCTCAATAAACATACAGTTGGTCTTAATTCTAACGATGCACTATTAAGCTCATTAGAGGTGTATTCATCTTAACCTAGAGTGTATAGTATGTGCATGAAGAAATGAAATTATTACTTAGGAAGGGTTGATTTGGCAGAAGATATTATGAATAATATATGTAAAATCTGTATATTAAATAGTTAACAATAAAATGTACATAACTTTTGTTTCGAATGCTACTACAAAGCCGTGTTGGCTTTATAGAAGTTCTCTCCATCAACTCCCACATTTGTGTTGGTGTTTTCTCCAATTTTACACATAACACAACACTTAATGACAGCGCGGTGTTCTGCATACATGTCAAGTCTCAAGTAATTGGGCGTGAGGCGCACGAGTTTCTGTGACAAATCACGCTCACACGCATACATTATATGGTTTTGTTGGCAATTTCATTTTATAAAATGTAGTTCGCCTATCCTATTTCTCCACCCAAAAATGCACACTTTTCTTTTTCTGGGACATGGAGTGTGCATTCAAATGTGTGTTAAAAATAAGATAAATAATTACTAAGTGACAAATAAATTCTCTGATCACTCCAACCACAGACCGCCTCGGGATTCCTGTGCCCTCACCCTACCTACCCGCAACCCTTGAACCCCAAACCAAGGAACACCTTAACTTGGAGAGGTGTTCGTTTTGGCTGATGTTGTTTTTTTCCTAAATAGACAAGTCCCTTCAAGGATTCCCAAAACGAACTAGGACTGTACCAGGAAGTAGGTAGGTAGGTACGTATAAACAAACTAGGACTGTACCAGGAAGTAGGTGGGTAGGTACGTATAAACAAACTAGGACTGTACCAGGAAATAGGTGGGTAGGTACGTATAAACAAACTAGGACTGTACCAGGAAATATGTACGTATAAAAGACAAAATCTGGATCTGGTATTCACAAACAACAAACAAAAGTCAATCCAAACGATGTCAGAAATAAGGAGGAAACAACAACAGAAATAATCTTATTGCCAAGTTATTAGTTTATGTTTCATATTAGTGATGCGTTTCGTTAATTTTTGAGATGTGCTGTTTTAATCGACAAAACAAGCGACTCCATGAATTGACAAAAACACAAATTAGAGGAATAGCGAAAGGTAAAACTGTTACTGCAATACGGAAAGAGCCGACAAAATAATAGTCAGATTTACCCCTTCCATTCCTCCCTCCAGCACACCCTCATCGTGCCACACAAGCACACTGCACAGCCTTCACAATAAACCTTTTTAACCCTTTTTCGTGTAAATTAAATTAATATTTTCTGAATACACATAATCACTGTAGGGATCCGTACACCGGATCTTGGTCAAGACCCCGTTCACTTGTATGGAGTTTTGGTCAGCCATGTTGTAGAAAACGTGCGGATAACAACAGCAAAGGTAGGTTAACCACGTTTTTCTCCTATTTTTGTTCATGTATATGAATAATCAGTATTGCTATATGTTGCGGAAACATTTCCCCGTTCAAATATTACCGTACATTGTTGACATATTACTTTATATGCTACAATTCGGATCAAAGAAAAACAATTGCCGGTGCTGAAATTCGCCCAAAGTACCCTTCAGCAACAAATATCTCATTAGTTTTCAAGTTAATGAAAATTTTGAATTGGCAGATTTATTTGTTTTTCCAATATACGTGCATGTTCAAAATTTCAGCATCATTCATCCGAAATTGGCCGAGATATGAATCGAAACAAAACGTGCCCAGCGTAACTAATTCATATAAAAAGACGCTGATTTATGTACGGAGTCTTGTCCATTTACTGTACGGGGTTTTGCAATGCAAAGATTGTTTTCGCTGCTCTGCACTGATGTTATTTACTTATATTTGTAGTAATTCGTAGACATTATTTAGGTCCTATATGTCTTATACCATTTTGTATTGTTAAGACGAAAAAATCCAGAAAACTAAAACTTAAAAGGGGTAATTCTTGAGAAAGACTCCGTACTTATTCCAAATAACTACATGTACTACAAACTAAGTCCAGACGTATATTATTTGTCTGTTATGATTGATACAGTTGTCCAATTTTAACTCATTGTGACCACAGTTAACGTCGTATAAAAACAATTCTCATTTACAACAATCCATTACATTGGTCAATGTTTATTCAACTTAGAAATGAGGTAATTGCTTTAATCCGCGAATCTAAGGAATCATACAAGTCAAAACTTACATCCCAGTTAACTGATAAATCAATCCCCCCGGGTAAATGGTGGCGTATAGCAAAATCGATCTCTAAATTGAACAAAGAAACTCAACCAAACTTTCCAATAAAAAATAACGGTCGTATTTTAATACATCCAGTAGACAAAGCAAACGCATTGAATTCTTCCTTTTCTGCAACATCTCATATTGAACATGAACCGGAATTACCTACTTTTCATAATCGCACTGACTATAAAATGAATGACTTTATTATAAATGAAACGGAAGTAATTGATCAATTGAAAATCTTGAAATTATCGAAACCTCCAGGCCCAGATATGATTAGCCCAAAGGTGTTAAAATTAGTTTTAAATTAATAGCATCGCTGCTCCATTGACGCGACTTTTTAATCTGTCATTGTCCACTAGAAAAGTACCATACCAATGGAAACGGGCGAATGTAACTCCTATTTTTAAGGGCAAGGGAGAACCTGACATGCCGGGCAAGTATAGGCCTATATCCATTACCAGTATTATTTGCAAATTGATAGAAAAAATCGTATTTAAATACTTGTTCAACCATATCAAAACGAATAACCTTCTGTGCAAATACCAGGCAGGTTTTCAACCTAGAGACTCTACAGTAAATCAGCTCATAGAAATATATAATAACATAATCAGCAACATCGACGCCGGGAAAGATGTACGATTTATATTTTGCGTTTGACAAAGTATGGCATGCTGTGTTGCTTTTTAAATTAGTTAAATATGGTATCAATGATTCATTATGTAACTGGATACGTAGCTATCTCTCTGATAGGCAGCAACAAGTAGTCCTAGATGGATTTTCTTTAAGCTTCAGTACTATAGATGCAGGTGTTCCGCAAGGCTCTGTTTTAGGTCCATTTCTATTTCTGCTTTATATAAATGACATCACAGATGACTTATTGAATGATGTACGGTTATTTGCTGATGACACTTCTCTTTTTGTTGTAGTTGATAAGAATGTGCCAACTCTATGACAAATGATCTTTGCAAAATATCTGAATGGTCAAAAAAATGGGTTGTTACATTTAATCCTCAAAAAAACAAAAGCCTTGTTTGCACTAGAAGAAACTATAACCACCCACCAGTCTACTTTGATAATGATATAGTACAAGACGTAGCGTCACATTGCCACCTTGGATTAACAATTCAGTCCAATGCAACTTGGTCGCATCATATAGAAAATATATACGAAAAAGCATGTGCACGATTTAACATTCTAAGAATGCTTAAGTACAAACTTGACAGACATTCTCTATTGAAAATATATATCGCCTTTATAAGACTTATACTTGAATATGGAGATTCAGTATGGGATAACTGTACACAGGGAGAATCTGATCTATTAGAGAGCGTCCAAGTTGAAGCAGCCCGAATAATAACAGGCCTCAGATGCAATTCCTCTAGATCATACTTATATACTGAATTGAACTTAGAAACATTAACAAAAAGAAGAAAAGATCATAAACTTGTAACTATTTACAAAATAATTTATGGCATAAGTCCAGATTACATGTATAACTTAATCCAGCCATACTTACCTGTAAACAATAATTATAACCTTCGAACTTCAGGATTAAACTAACGTCTCCCTCTTTGTCGTACAACATCATATTATAACAGCTTTCTGCCGAGTACAATTAAATTGTGGAATGCTTTACATTTAGACGCTAAAAATGCACCATCTGTTGAACAATTTAAGCATAAACTTAAGGCTATTGAACATAGGACTGACAGTCCATATCACTATAATATAGGAAATAGGAATGATAACATCATCCATTGTCAATTAAGAAATAACTCAAGTAATCTAAATACGCATTTATTTGACCACTTCTTGACAGATTCAGCAGTATGTCCGAAATGTGGCAATCCATGTGAGGACAATACTCATTTATTTTTCAACTGTCCACTGTATAACCAATTCAGAAATGACTTACTTGATACCCTAGCCAATCTTGTTGATGTCACGCATATCAACATTGACTTGATACTGAATGGCAGTTCCAATCTAGACGATACTACGAACTCAGAAATTGTACTTATCGTCCACAAATACATCAAGTGTACCAGGGGATTTTCGTAGAATTATAGATGTATGTACATGTACATATGTATATGTATGTATATACTATTGTATTTTCAGATATGTTTTGTCACAATGCTAGAATTTTTTTTTTATATATTATCATCTTTCTTCCTTTTGTATTGTAATTTTTATTTTTTTGTTTGTCTGTTTTCTCAGTTATCTTCAATTCCAAAATTAACTATTGGTTACAGAAACTCATACTAAAACCATTATATTTTGTAATAATCGGTACATTTTTATATATATTTCGTATTGGTTTCCAGTATGATTTTCTTTCTGTTGTTTCTTTTTTTTTTCTCACTTAAATTCTTTCTGACAGTACAAAGTGTTACTACTAAACAATCACGGTACACATGTTTCAAAGATTCTAAGTTTATTGTCAAACCAATATATGCAAACTGTACTACAATTCCACATTTTATGTTATGTTTGATATGAATTTATTGTTTATATGTACCTTGATATGGGAGAGGTCTTACATAGGCATTGCCTTTTGTCCCATCCCATTCAGTACTTGAATAAAATATTGTTTAAATAAAGTCTTATTATACGTCCCACAGGCGTTAAAAATCCTTACCGTATTTTTTCAAACAGTTTGCCTGTCAGGTTAAAATTAATTCTATGCCCCATACTGACATCTAAACTATGTCAAACTTTCCTAAGCATGATAATAGGAAATGTAAAGTTGGTTCTTAAACTACATTGACAACACATGATATAGATAACGGCATGGGTTAATATTAATTATCTATATAGCTCGCATGATTATATCTGTTCAAGGAAATCTACGTTGATTCAGTTCTAATGACACTACATTGACTGTTTACAAACATTCAATGAATGTTGTATGTATTACATGTAATGCAAGTACCATTAAAACCATAGTTTCATACAATATATTTAAAGCAAAACTCCGTACAGTAAAAAGAGAATATTTGCAGTACTCCGTACACAAGTGCCCAAGACCCCGTACACAAACATTAATTTTGTTTCGATTCATATCTCGGTCAATTTCGGATGAATGAAGTTCAACATTTGAACATGCACGTATATTGGAAAAACAAATAAATCTGCCAATTCAAAATTTTCATTAACTTGAAAATTAATGAGATATTTATTGCTGAAGGGTACTTTGGGCGAATTTCAGCACCGGCAATTGTTTTTCTTTGATCCGAATTGTAGCATTTCAAGTAATATGTCAACAATGTACGGTATTATTTGAACGGGGAAATGTTTCCGCACCATATAGCAATACTGATTATTCATATAAAATGAACAAAAATAGGAGGAAAGACGTGGTTAACCTACATTTGCTGTTGTTATCCGTACGTTTTCTACAACATGGCTGACCAAAACTCCGTACTAGTGAACGGGGTCTTGACCAAGATCCGGTGTACGGATCCCTACAGTGATAATCCTTGAACTATAATATCCCAATAAACAGCTTTCTACAATAAAAAAATATGTAATCTCAAATAATAAAAAAAGAAAAAAAAGAAATACAATTTAAAATCCAATTTGATAATATTTATAACTTTACATTGTTCAATCAAAATTACTTTAAATCACTGATAGATTGATCACATTAGCAAATCCGTGGATGTGTTTAATGGCGTCATTAGATTATCTTACGTTTGAGTAAAATACATACAATATAGCCTGACGGGATTTTCTTTATTTACACTGTCCAGTTTTATTTGGATGGCAATAGGGTAAGAGTGCGTTTTGGTGCACCCTAAAACCTGGATCGTTCCAAGGCGGTAGCCCTATTGTCAACCCGTTTGTGTTTGTGATGTAACTTATTAACATTATATGTGTTTGTTTTAATTTGTTGGTTGACTGTGTTTGTGAAAGCCACATTTCCTGTTCGATTGTTTTACCTACTTTTATTATTGGTGCAATATAATCGACGCTTAATAATTAGCAAAAACAATTTGCTTTGAAATATTCAAATAATGATCATTATTATACCTCACATAGAACGCCCATACTAAATCCTCATAGACAACAATGTTTAATTTCTTACTATCTGACGCGAGGGTGATAGTACAGTGTGATAGTAAATCGCAGGGTGATAGTAAAAAAGTATCGCATGCGCAGCTTTGATGCGCGTTGGTGTGCGTACTGTTTCGGCGACGTCATCGGCTCAGTATGGTGACATAGAGATTATTTAACTGCTGGGATCGATTATAGGTAAATCCTTCAGGAGATAGTAGACGTGTGGTTCTTTTCACGAACGAGCGTATGCGAGTGAGTGAAAAAACACGTCTACCATCGAGTGAAGGATTTCCCTGTAATCGAACACAGCAGTTATATAATATATTTATTACATTTTAAATCAGTATGTGCATGTTTTAAACCGAAATTCTTCGCGTTATTGGACGTTATCGACGGATGACGTCGACGTCAACACCACTATAATGACGTCATAACTCAGCGTCACAGTTAGTTATTTTTTTGTTCGGAGTTAGTTAATAATATTTAGCGTTTATGAATATTCTTTCACTGAGAAATCCCAATCTTTCACCGATGAAAATGTAATAAATTGCTATATTTAACTCGTCATAACTTCAAAAGTACTTTACCAATTTCAATAAACGACCGCTCATTTTCTTAGTTATTTCCAATCTAATGATATGACTTTAATGATTTACAAATATGCATGTAATGTAAAAAATCTAACCGGACGCCGCGAGATTTAAAAACAATCAAGATGTCAGTGTGTCTCTTTAATGTGTATGTGATGTCTGTATTTGCGTGTTAAGTCTATAGTTTGAAGAGATTTGACTAGTTGAACGCTAATTTTTTAATAACGCATGGTTTATTATTGTTATTCATTCATAATACACATTAAGAACTTTAACTAAATATTGAATGTCGTTTTAAAGGACACGCGGCAATCTTGCTTTTTTAAAAAGTTATTTTTTTCTACATGACTTGCATTTGTTCAATCGTTACTATTAATAGTAGAATTAGTATAATAAGACGAAACAAGGAAAACTCAAATATTACATTCAATTAAATGCAAGCAGATTTAAAGTCAAAATGATACTGGATAATTAAAATCAACGCTTGATGAAAACTTCAAGATTGCAGTGTGTCCCTTAAAACTTAAAAGCCGTTTTTTGTGTTTTTGTTGGGGTTTTTTAAACCATAAATATAATAATGCGCTGTTCTAACCATTGGCGGAGGAGTTCCTGTATTTGATACTATTGGCACTTCTTCCGCGATACAACAGTATGACATCATCTTGATTATGTGGTTTTTTTAATTTGTGACTTGTATTACCATAGCGGTCAAATTAGTTCTATGGGTGACCAGTGTTTAACCTTTGAAGAATGGCAAGAGGAAAGAAGAAAAAAAGGCCTTAGTTCCAGTTCTGGTCTATTCTTTGCAATTTTAATTGCTAGTACTTTTGTTTGTTAGATCTTTCAGAGAATGGAAATTTCAAGCTGTATATTGACTCAATGACCAGACAATCCTTGGTTTGTTGCATTAGATCATATCAGTTATGTTAGATGGTTACCAGTGTATCTGCGGAAAATGAATTGTTTGACAGAAAAGCACCCAGCTGTAGCCACAGAGTTTACCAAAAGCAATTTTCATCAATTGCATTTGACCATGCACATGAGCAGAACAACAAATGTGTCAAAGATGATGGGGGAGCAGAGGGCCTAAAAGACAATACAACCCAGTTGCTTCGGTGGATGGTTTCAGGACCATAAATGTCAAGGGTTATAAGCGAATTTGAATTGTCACGGGATCATTTTAAGAATACTCAATGTAAGTAACCAAATAAACATCACCACGAACATCAGAAAGGATTTCAGTCTACTTTGCAAATCAAGTTACATGTCTATGTGGAGTTGTAAAGGAAATGGACAATCCTTTTAAGGAGTGCAGTAGTGACCTGCTAGTATTTTACACTAGGGACATTTTAGATGAGCACGCAGCTGCCACAGTTCGTAACACAGAAAGAGTAGGAGAAGAGAAGTTCGCCATGTATGCAGGAACGGCTTAAAGAGAGACCTTTATAGGAGCCAATAAAGAAGAACAAGTTTCCTTTGTTTAGTTGTCCAGTGAGTCAACGAAAAATTACGAATGAAAGGCAGGCAATCAATTCGCTAATGAAGAAATGTTAATTATTTTCCCAACTTTATGTTTCCTGTCAAGTTTGTGATGGTTTGTTTTGTTTCTATGGTGTTTTACGTCATTATCAACACATGTAAGGTTATATATGGCGGTCGAATTTTTGTGGTGGAGGCAAACCGACCACATTTCCTGGGTAGAACCAGTACTGTACACAAGAATCGACACTTCCTCACTTACGAGTCGAGTCCCAGTGGGATTCGAACCCGCAGCGGTTAGAGGTGAATGTTTACAATGCAACTGTTGTTAACCATTCGGCCATGAAGTCGTGATGGTGACATTGATGACTTTGTCCGCCTTGAAAATCAAAGCTACCCCCGTCGCTCACTAGGTTTGGTAAGTTGCGATCTGGAACAAAATCAGATTTGGTGACATGTCTAGAGAACCACTTCGAGGCACCGTCTGAGACCCCTGATGTTGATGCTGTTCTTTTAGATGGTGCAGCTATAGTTAACAAGTTAAAACCTGGAGCAGCCAAGACATTAGCAGACTACTCCAAGCCGGTATTCACTCCCTTCATCAAAAAACAACTACAAAATATAAGCAGACTAGAATATTGTCTGGGATCAGTATATCAAGGATAGCTTTAAGGCAATGACACGCAGTAAACGTGGTAACGGTGTACTTAAAAGAGTGCAGTCAGATTCAAATATATCTGCAAATTGAGAATCATTCTTTCGAGTTGATGAAACTAAGGTCAAACTATTTAGCTACCTGGATACTGAATCCTTGGCAATTGACATTATTGATAAACAAATAGTGTCAACCAAGGTCAAAGACATATTTTGCAATCCACCGAGAGAAGATGTAAGTGATATTTCGCCATGTACACATGAAGAAGCAGATACTAGGTTACTGTTGCAGGTGAAAGACTATGGTAAACAAAACTACAAACGAGTGATGATCAGAACTGTTGATACTGATGTTCTTGTGTTGTCAATTGCTCTCTTCAGTGAGCTTTGTGTTAATGAATTGTGGATTGCATTTGGCACTGGGAAGCATTTTTGTTTCATATCTGCACATGGCATATCCGAATCCCTGGGTCCAGAAAAGTCGAAAGCATCGTCAGGTATGCATGCTTTTACAGGATGTGACCAAACTTCATTTTTCAGTGGTAAAGGAAAGAAGTCTGCATGGGAAGTAAGCAGCATTTATCCAGATGTCATTGAAGCTTTTCATGTATTGGGCTGTACTCCTTCATTGCAAGAGTTGGAAGAGAAGATGCCGATTATGGAACGATTTGTAGTGTACGACAGGACTAGCACGCGTGAAACATCAGATGAGGTACGAAAAGATCTCTTCACAAAGAAAAGGAAGATCAATCGATTTTATACCAAGAACATCTACTGCTTTACTTTAACACACTAAGAGAGTAGCATATCAGGCTGAGTATTGTTGGGGTCAGTCCAACCATTACCATGCCCAAGACTTTGGGACTGGCAGAGAACCCAAGACCAGATCTGGGAACCATTGTGGACAGTACTTCCTGAAGCTTCAAAAGCTTGACAAGAACTACTAAGATGTGGGTGTCAGACAGAAAAGGGATGCAGAGGCCAGTGTAAGTGTGTAAAGGCGGCAATAAGATGTACAACACTATGTAGGTGTGGTGGTGATTTTGAGAGAGACAATGATTAGATTTTCAGGTACACAAACGAGATATCGTGGAACAATTTACACAAATTTTAAGTAGAGTAAATGTATTATCGAACGTAGGATGATCATCATCCTAGTTATATGTTCTGCATAGCTGTACCAATACCACTTCTGAATATTCAACTAAGTGATAATTGCATGGAATTATTTGAATATTAGTTCTCATAAGGTGTGCAACTTTGAAAAGCAGAATATGTGCAGACTTGTTTTGAAAAATTGTGTAATGAAGAAATACATGTATTTTTACTAGTCGTTGTTTTAACACTTTAAATCAATATATTATGGACCTTTATACTATGTAAATGGTTAGACGTTGACCTTTCCTTTCTGATTGTAAGGGCCAAAATAAAGCTATTAGCAAATTTTAAAACTCTAACTCTTAAAAAAAAGTTTTTCACTGGTTTTCGCGCTTTAAGGCCGCCATTTTGAATTTTATCGTAGTATTAATAGTTTTGACACCATAATAATATTATTTTAGGAAACCTTACATCTCGCACCACTAAAATATGAACATTTGAGTTAAAATTACCATACCAAAAAAAATATAAAAAAATAAATAAGAATAATCATATTATTTTGGCGGCCATCTTGGATTTGGCGTCCATCTTGGATTTGGCCCTATAGCCAAAAAATTTAGTATGTCAAACTTTACCAGTGTGTAAAGTTTCATGCTTTTAACCCAAAGTGCACGATTTTTTCACGAAGGAGCTGTACTATGCCTAGAAGCCGTTGTTAAGCCGTTGCTGAGAATACTGTAGTAACTTCATTGACAATGGCTAGAAGTAATCATGAGAGAGATGACGTTCGTATTATTAGCATGGCTTCAATCGGATTATTTCTTTTATTAAATGTGTTCATTATGAT
>JAWPHD010013131.1:0-70634 GCA_037043455.1 Cyrtodaria siliqua
AAGAATAAGAGAGCTTATGTAATCACCCCGGCGTCGGCGTCCCACATCAAGGTTTGCGTGTAAGCTGTGTTTACAAGTCTATATCTCTTACATTTCTTATCCTACCACAACCAAATTTGTTCATGGGCTTCCTGTAGCATTATCTTAAGGGCTGCATAGCAATTTTGGTTCCTGTAACCCATGGGCTCCCATGAAACGCAAATTATGATAGCCCATAAAATGTGTCCCATTTTACATCAAATTTTGCGTGTAAGCTGTGTTTACAAGTCTATATCTCTTACAATTCTTACCCTAGCACAACCAAATTTGGCCATTAGCTTCTTATAGCATTATCGTAAGGGCTGCTTAAGTAATTTTGGTTCCTGTAACCCCTGGGCTCACATGGAACCCAAATTCTGATAGCCCTTAAAATATGTCTGTTTCACATCAAATTTTGTGTGTAAGCTGTGTTTACAGGTCTATATCTCTTACATTTTTTGTCCTAGCTGAACTAAATTTTGGAATTGGTTTCCTATAGTTTGTTGTAAAGGGTTTGATAAGTAATTTTGTCTTCTGCAAATTCTGGGCTCCCATGGAACCCAAATTGTGATGGCCCATAAAATGCAGATCTAGGTTTGCATGTAAGCACGTATATATCTATAATTTTGGTTTGGGATTTGTTATAGCATTATGCATCTTATGTACTTCACCATATTGGGTCATGGGCTCCCTCCCCACCCCTACCCCGCCCCCACTCCCCTCCACACTTTTTTTTTTTTTTTTTTTTTACATATTTCTGTGTTGTTTTAGTCAATTTTTACAAATATATGTTGCAACCCTCCCCACCCCCACCACCCCCACCCCCCACGCCTCTCACCCCATCACCTCCCCCCCAACCCACCCCGCCCCAGACTGAATTTTTTTTTTACATATTTCTGTGAGCTTTTGTCAATTCTTACACAAATATGTTGCAACCCTCCCCGTCAACCCCCGCACCCCCCCCCCCCCCCCCCCCCACCTCTCACCCATCACCCCACCCACCACGCCCCACACTTGAAACATTTTTTTAAATATTTCTGTGTTGTTTTAGTCAATTCTTACACATATATGCTGCAACCCTCCCTGCCCCACCACCCCACCCCCCTGCCTCTCACCCCCATCACCCCCCCACCCGCACCCCGCCCCACACTTGAAACATTTTTTTTTTTTACATATTTCTGTGTTGCTTTTGTCAGTCTTACACATATATGTTGCAACCCCCCTTCCCCCCCCCCCCCCCCCCCCCCCCCCACGCCTCTCACCCCATCACCTCCCACCCACCCCACCCTGCCCCAGACTTGTCACTTTTTTTTTTTTTTACATATTTCTGTGAGCTTTTGTCAATTCTTACACAAATATGTTGCAACCCTCCCCGGTCAACCCCCACCCCCCACCCCCGCCTCTCACCCCATCACCCCACCCACCACGCCCACCACTTGAATTCTTTTTTTTTTTTTTTTTAAATATTTCTGTGTTGCTTTTGTCAGTTCTTACAAATATATGTAGCAACCCCTCCCCCGTCCCCCACCTCCACCCCCCGCCTCTCACCCCATCACCCCACCCACCATGCCCCACACTTGATTTTTTTTTTTTTTTTTTACATATTTCTTTGTTGTTTTAGTCAATTTTTACACATATATGTTGCCCCATCCACCCCACCCCACTCCCCACCCCCGCTCCCCCACCCAATCCCCACTTGAAAATCTAATTTTGTTGTTGTTTTTTTTACATATTTCTGTGTTGTTTTAGTCATTTCTTACACATATATGTTGCAAACTTCCCATCCCCCAACCCCCCCCCCCCCCCACCCCCCCCATTTCTTACACATATATGTTGCAATTTTGCCCTATCCCCCCGCCCCCAACCCACTCCCGCCTCTCCCCCCGCTCTCCCCCACACCCCACCCCAACTTGAAACTTTTTTTTTTCATATTTCTGTGTTGCTTTTGTCAATTCTTACACATATATGTTGCCCCCTCATCGCCCCTCCACCCCACCTACACACGCCTCTCTCCCCCCCCCCCCCCCCCCCCCCCCCCCCCCACCCCTGTGTTGCTTTTGTCAATTCTTACACATATATGTTGCCCCCCCCACCACCACCCCCGCCTTTCACCCCGCCCCACTTGATTTCTTTGTGTTTTTTTTTACATATTTCTTTGTTGTTTTAGTCCATTCTTACACATGTTGCCCTCCCCACCCCACGCCTCTACCCCATCCCCACTCAAACTCGATTTTTAAAAAAAAAAACCTTCATATTTTTGTGTTGTTTTGGTGAATTATTACATAGCTTCTTACAGATATATGTTGCCCTCACCACCCCCAATCCCCCTACCGTCCACCCCCGCCTCTCTCCCACCCTCACCTTGCACCCCACTCAAAACTCGATTTTTTTTAATTTTTTTTTTACATATTTCTGTGTAGTTTTGGTCAATTCTTACACATAGTTATGTTGTGCTCCCAACCCCACCCCACATTGTTGTAGCCTTGTTTTCTGATGGTATATACTAGCTATACATTTATTATTCTCCGAAAAATCGAATAGTCCAGCTGCGCTGTTCTCCGACAGCTCTTGTTATTACTTGCATTCCTCAAACAGTTTTGAATGGGTTGTTCCCAAATTTCATATACACATAACAACTGATGACCTTATGTCTCTCTACATTCCCCTTTTTTTTTTATTGCCTTATTTATTACAGAATAATGGCCCTTTGTTTGACTTAGAATTTAATCAGGGTATTCATCACCTTCAGTGATAGTTCTAGTTTACATATTGGATAAATGAGGAAGTGTTGATTCTTACAGAATTGATGACGGGAGGTATACAGTTCTGGTTCTACCTAGGGATAAGTGGATGGTCTAGATGAGCCTAAATTCATCAAATGTTTGAGCACAAGAATCAGACTCAGACTCAAAATCTCATTTTTTTGCAAACCCTAGCAACACAAAAGTATGGGTAAGAATTGTAATTTTCAGACATTTTCTGTTAAATTACCTTTAAAATTACTCGTTTCTGTAAGTAAATATAGTAATTTGCTTGTAAAATTGTTTTTATTTGGAATTAAAATATTTGAAATTTTGAGTCGTCCGATTCTAGTGCTCAAAAGTTTGATGAATATTAGGCCTGCTTCCACAACTAAAAATCTCTATTGGCATACATAGCCTTAAATGCACTGGGACACCCCAAACAAAAAAAGGTACATATTGGACATCACCCTTTAATTGTACTCGCAGTGAGTCCTATGTTCTTTATATTTCAGACATCACCCCTTCATTGTTTTCACGTGGAGTCATAAGTTCTTCATTTATATTTTGGACTGCTCTTAAATAAATCAGATTAGATGAACCTCCTTCTTACACTTTGTAGAACATACTTGTTTTCTTTCCGTGGCCATAATAGTAAAGATGTTGTATTTAAAACCTTCTCGCCTCTCACTGCTGCGGGTTCGAATCCCACTGGGAGCTCCACTTGGCAAGTGAGAAAGTGTCAATTATTACGGATGGCGGAAGGTTTACAGTACTGGTTCTACCCAGGAAAAATAAATGGGTTTGTCTGCTTCTACCATAAAAAAAATGACCGTCATATATGGCCGAACAGGTGTTAGAAATGACGTAAAACACCATTCAAACAAAGAAATCCGTAACGCTAATAAAAAAAAAAAAAAAAAACTGCACACACACACACACACACACACACACACACAGAGGATTTTATTTTGATCAAATTTGGGTTTACAGTCAAACATTTCTGTAAAACTGTCCAATAGTTCTTGAAAGAAAGATTGTTTACAGTTTTCTCTGTATATTTATACTGAGGGAAAAAAGTTTAGCAAGTTTTTGTTTCACCCTGGAAATAATACACTTTTGGTTGTAAAATCAAGAAACTACTGCCATAGACACAATATTTTATTAAACACAAATCAATAACAGTCGAATATCTTAATGAACGTAGGGATCAAGCCCGTAAAGTCCCAAAATGTCAGTATATCCTGTTTACAGTATTATTTCATCTAAAAAACTTGCTAAACTTTTTAAAAACCTCAGTATATATATACAAACCTTGGACCACTGGGTCTGGGCCATGTTTTACTCCAGGTTGGGTTGATAAATTTAAAAGGCACTGATCTAAAGATCGTCCATGTAAAGTTCCATCTTTATTGGTCACACGTGTTTTGAGAGAGTCATTATCACAGACGCCTCCATGGTCAAGGGGTTAGCGACGTTGCATTGTAAACCTTCTCACCTCTCACAACTGGAAGCTCAACTTGTAAGTGAGAAAGTGTCCATTATTTTGGATAATGGGAGGAAGACAGTGCCTGTTCCACCCAAAAAAAAATGGGGTGGTCTGCCTCTACCACAAAAAAATATTTGACCATCATATATTGCTAAAATGTGCTGAAAAATAACTTAAAACATCATTCAAACAAACAAATTAATCACAGACATTTGGATGACAAAGAGCTGTCGTAATAACTCATTGGTGAGCATTCTATTCTGGTCATCTAAAAAACGTCTAGTACTTTTTGGTAGTGTTGTTTCGATTAATTAATTTGATCGATCGTCGATCAGTTATGCCTTTGATCTGATTAATCTATTGCAATTTTTCATAAACGACTTTACTCGGTTGTTGAACTATACTATACAAGAAAATAAAATGAGTTATAACTTTTCAAGAAGTAATCACATATTTGTAGTGGATATCAAAACTTTTTTTTTTAAATATATGTTGGTCAGTTTCATTCAGTTCCTTTATTACCAGAACATAGTCGAAATGTGGTTCTTTTCTTCTTTATAGCAGTCTTTGAATTAAAATGTTCATGTCACTAGCCTGAATTCTTATATACTCAATGGAAACCCATACATTTTCCTTAGCCCGACTATATAAATTAAAAAAAATCACTAGCCCGAATGAGTTTACTAGTGGGTCAATTCGAAGACTGTTATAGTCTGGAAAAGGCTTACACTTGTCTTTATAGCAGCCATGTTTAATTGATTAATGATCGATCATCGGTCGGTTAAATATTCTGATGATTGATCATGAATTTTCAGCCGATTCCCAACACTACTTTTGGGGCAATAGTCAAGGTGCACAACTATTTCCAGTATAATGTTTAATATGATAACAAAGTTACCTCCCTTTGCTTTTCAATTTGTTCTAATTATTTAACCTGTAGAGCTTAATCATCTGTCACTTATAAAATGTGCAAGTCGAAATGAATGTATTGTATTATAGGAGAAACATTTTCTTAATGGGACAGATTTGTCAGATATCGGTAGTCAAAAATTCCATTTTGACCTTGTTTGTCAAAAACCACAAAAATCTTACCACATGTGACTTGGTATGTGATAACCTCTAATTTGGTTTTGGCTGTTTCAGAAATAGCTTTAATTTCTTACCATTGACCTTTAAATAAAAAATGTCTTTGCTATTAAAACATTTAACCTCGTCTTTTTATGGTATTTACCTTATAATTTGTAGAGAAATTCTTCCAAAGATAACAGAACATACAATTTTAACATGGTTTTAAAGAAAATGCCATACTACAATTTTTTTGAGAGAATTTGATTTTCTGCTATTTTCTACTTTATATAATCTGAAATTGCGTTCATTGACATAGGCATGTCTCTGAGAATTTACAATAAACTCATGTCTCTCTCTGAGAATTTACAATATACCCATGTCTCTCTCTGCAAGGAATTACAATGTACCCATGTCTCTCTCTGCAAGGAATTATGGTATACCCATGTCTCTCTGAGAATTTGCAATATACCCATGTCTCTCTCTAATAATTTTCAATATACCGATGTCTCTCTGGGATAATTTACAACAAACCCTTATCTCTTTCTAAAAAGTAATGATATACCCATGTCTCTCCCTGCAAGAATTTACAATAGACCCATGTCTCTCTCTGCAAGAATTTACAGTAAACCCATGTCTCTCCCTGCAAGAATTTATAATATACCCATGTCTCTCTCTACAAGAATTTACAATATACCCATGACTCTCTACAAGAATTTACAATATACCCATCTCTCTGAGAATTTACAATATACACATGTCTCTCTGTGCAAGAATTTACAATATACCAATGCCTCTCTGTGCAAGAAATTACAATATACCCATGTCTCTCTACAAGAATTTACAATATACCCATCTCTATGAGAATTTACAATATACACATGTCTCTCTCTGCAAGAATTTACAATATACTAATGCCTCTCTGTGCAAGAATTTACAATATACCCGTGTCTCTCTTATAGAATTTACAATATACCCATGTCTCTCTTATAGAATTTACAATATACCAATGTCTCTATGGGAGAATTTACAACAAACCCTTATCTCTTTATAAGAAGTAATGATATACCCGCCATGTCTGTGAGAATTTACAATATACCCATGTCTCTCTGGGAGAATTTACAATATACTCATGTCTCTCTCTGCAAGGAATTACTATATACCTTTCTCTCTCTGCAAGAATTTACAATATACCCATGTCTCTCTGGGAGAATTTACAATAAACCTTGTCTCTTTCTAAGAAGTATTGATCTACCCATGTCTCTCCCTGCAAGAATTTACAATAGACCCATGTCTCTCCCTGCAAGAATTTACAATAGACCCATGTCTCTCCCTGCAAAAATTTACAATAGACTCATGTCTCTCTCTGCAAAAATTGACTTTACAACAAACCCTTATCTCTTTCTAAAAAGTAATGATATACCCATGTCTCGGCGAGAATTTACAATATACAAATGTCTCTTTGCAAGATTTTACAGTATACCCATGTCTCTCTTTGCAAGAATTTACAATATACCCATGTCTCTCTGCAAGAATTTACAATATACAAATGTCTCTCTGCAAGAATTTACAATATATACCATGTCTCTAATATACAAATGTCTCTCTGCAAGAATTTATAATATACCCATGTCTCTATCTGTAAGAATTTACAATATACAAATGTCTCTATCTGTAAGAATTTACAATATACAAATGTCTCTGCAAGAATTTACAATATACCCATGTCTCTATCTGTAAGAATTTACAATATACAAATGTCTCTATCTGTAAGAATTTACAATATACAAATGTCTCTCTGCAAGAATTTACAATATACCCATGTCTCTATCTGTAAGAATTTACAATATACAAATGTCTCTATCTGTAAGAATTTACAATATACAAATGTCTCTGCAAGAATTTACAATATACCCATGTCTCTATCTGTAAGAATTTACAATATACAAATGTCTCTATCTGTAAGAATTTACAATATACAAATGTCTTTGCAAGAATTTACAATATACCCATGTCTCTCTCTGCAAAAATTTACACGGTTAAATGGGGGTTGACGGTAATGTATTATACGGTAATGTATTGTACGAAAATGTGTGTCAAATTAAATTCCACATTCTGACAATCGTAATGAAATTGTGGATATACTTTAAATGTGTGTCAAGTTTAATTAACATTTCTGCCAATCACGGGCCTAATGATGACATCGTTAGATTTAAGATTAACTTCACAAAAGACGCATGACAATTGGCCCAATACCAACCATTGACATTATCTACAAGGAGAAATATTTTCTCACAACATATCAGATTACACGAAATCACCTTATCAGTGTTGCCACATCTTCATTGAAATTGCTATCTAATCAGGCATTCATTTCTTTAGAATCTACCAGACTTCCTACTTTTGCATTCTGTACTTTGTTTAAAATTGCATACAGAATTAAAAACATTTGAATTTTTTGCTGACACGCTGGTGGGGTTCATGTGTAGAATAGAAAATTAATGAAAAGTTGAGATAGTGATTAATGACAACTATTAATATTTAATAAAAAGAATAGAAAATAATTCTTTGTGAAAAGCTTATCATTCTATGTTAATTGATCCTTTAATCTTGTCAGTATATGGTACTCATAATAGAGCAAAAACGGTAATTAATATTGGACTGCTGTGTCACCGGTGTTGGTTTGACTCCCACTGGGAGCGCCACTTGTCAAATGAGAAAGTTGATTCTTACAGCTGGCGGGAGGTATTCAGTACCGGTTCTTCCCAAGCAAAAATAGGCTGGTCTGCTTCTACCACACAAAAAATTGCAACGTCACATATGGCCTCACCTGTGCTGGTCAGCCTGGTGTCAGTATAATGTGACTGGGTGGGATATCATGCCATGTGTCAGTGGCATGGTATTCCAGGGTGGCATCACTAAAATTGAGCATAGAGCTCTCTGGAGCATAGACCCTTTTAAATTAACCATAAACCCGCTAAGCACGACTATAATAGCCTTTGCGTCCATTGTAAACCCAGATCAGCCTGCGATTAACTCACAGCCTGATCAGGGTTTACAGAGCTTTTTTTCTAAAAATTGTGAAGACTCCCTGGCCTGGTCATTTTGTGAAAAAAAAACACGATAACTGTCTGATTTGTGAAAAAAGTATTAAAAAATTAATTGTGAAAAGCGATACTACTCAATACATGCATACATTGCTATTTTGTGAGGAGGACACTATAAAACAATGTACAATTCAGCATAATATGGTACATTTTACCAAAAAACAACAAAGAAAAAAAACTTTTTTATTTTTATTTTTATTTTAAATTGTGAAAAACATCGGCTACAGTTGTGAAAAAAAATGACCAATTTTGAATTGTGAATTAGCCGAATTTCGTCTCCTGTTATAGAAGGGGAAAAAGCCCTAGTTTACAATGTCCAGCTGCTCATTTTCCCCAAAGCACCCCTTCGTCACAATAAGGGAATGGTCTTAATTCAAAGAAAGAACAGTCCATTATATATATGTAGCGGGTTAAGGGTTAATAGAGCAAATACGGTAATCAACATTGGACTGTCAGCCCAGTGGCTGGGTGTGGTATCATATCATATGTCTATGGCATGGTATTCCATCATGGCATCATTTAGCATTGGCAGCATTGAGCATTGACCTGCTACAAGTAGACACTGTCGAGATATATGACTGAAAGACGGTTATGTTAAACCCCATTTATTTGTCTATGTTTACCTAATTAACAAGTAAACATGTCTGTAAGGATACCTATACTGAGGGAAAAAAGTTTAGCAAGTTTTTGTTGCACCCTGGAAATAATACAGTTTTGGTTGTAAAATCAAGAAACTACTGCCATAGACACAATATTTTATTAAACACACATCAATAACAGTCGAATAGCTTAATGACATAATGAATAAATGAACGTAGGTGTCAAGCCCGTAAAGTCCCAAAATGTCAGTATATCTTGTATACATTATTATTTCATCTAAAAACTTGCTAAACTTTTTTCTCTCGGTATACTTCATACTGTCAAGCTGGTTTTATATAACATGGTAGACATAATAGAGCAAATATTTTAATTCACAAGGTGTCTTTATTAGGATAAATGTATACATCTGGTCAGCATATGGTACACTTAATTGAGGAAACAATGAATTTATTAAGATAAATTTATGAACTGGTTAGGTGTCTTTATTAGGATAAATACATAGACCTGTTAGCATATGGTACACTTAACAGAGCAAATACTCTACTTCACAAGGTGTTTTTATTAGGATAAATAGCATAATAATCGAGGCCATGATGGAAAGCTGTTATATCTTATTCTTTATTTATACGTAGTTACAACAGTATTCCACCAGTGGTACACTTAATAGAGCAAAAACGGTAATTCTCGCTGTTTGCTTATTGGATTACATACGGTAATCATAGATTTTAGGAAGTTTTAATTTTGTCACAATTAAGGTGTCAGTTGTCGGTACAGAAGGACTTCTCTCTTCAGGGGAGCTTGTTTGTCCATCCATTACCATATTAAATGTCTATCTATAATTACAGTCTGGAAAAAATTATTACTCTGTACTTATAAGTTATTAAAATTTGACAAAATTAGCTCCCAAATCTATAATGGATGTGAACATTAAGGTTTTGAAGTACCGGTATGAATTTACTAAAAAAAAAAATAGAAAATAGTACTGCCTAAGTATAATGTGTCTAAATAATGTCTGCGGAAAAGTTATTTCAAGTTATTACTAATGTTTATCTTTAAAAAAAAAACTACTTTCATTGTAATTGCAGTCATTACTTTTGTAAGTGTTTAATTGAGGGCCCCAAGGCAGCTTAATAGCCGTTTATTAATTACTGTATACCTAATTATGTTTCCTGATATGTTACAGTGCATTAGGTTGTATAGAATCATAGGTAGTAACGAATCATTTTCGATTTCGATTTAAAATTCAATTTTCTCAGCTCAAGTATTTTAGATTATTTTAAAATTGATATAAGCATACATTTATGCAGCAATGAAATGATTGGTGCATTTTTCCATGAAAAATGTATCACTAAGTGTAACATCTCTCGGGGGGGAAAAAAGGATCCTTTACTGACCGAATTAATGAAGTCTGTTTTTTGAAACAAAAAAAAAATCAAATCGTAACTGCCACAATCAACTGAGATATTATTAGTTACTGTAATAACAACTTTCAGAGACAAAAGTCAGAATATTGTCATCAAATAAGTTAAACTTGTTAAAGTTTGGCACTTCTAGGGTTACAATGAAATCGTGTAAATATTGGTGAAAAATAACTTAATATTTGCCTTGTTAAAAAAATCAGTTATAGGACAATAATTTCAGAAATTTCGCTATCATACAACTAAAAGAGTAAATCTAAATTAGAAACTAAATCAAGGTTTTCCTTTTCTTTTATATTTAGACATTTTACCAAAGTGATTCTATACCCACTAACCCCCTGTATGTCTTTATTATTTTTATTGTTAAGATGATAATCATGTTATTATCATGGCAAATAAACTACCTCCTTATTATACCCCCGATTTAACAAAGTGAAGTGGGGGTTATATAGGAATCACGCTGTCCGTAATGTCCCATCACGTCATGTCACACATTTTTGATGCGTTGCTTAAAATATTTTTATTACTAACATTTCTCAATGCTTTTCAATGGGTTGTTCCCAAAACTTCATATACTCATAACAACTGATGACCTTATGTCCCTCTACATCACCCATTGTTGATTGCCCCATCTATTACAGAATTATGGCCCTTTGTTTGACTTAAAATAGAAAAAGCTGGGGTATTCATCACCTTCAGTGATAGTTCTAGTTTTGAAAACAAATTGTTACTCTTAATATTTACTTGTTTATATATGGATATACTTTAAATGTGTGTCAAGTTTAATTAACAGTTCTGCCAATCATGGGCCTGATGATGCCCTATTCCAAGAACATTGTGAACAAAAGAGTAGTACTTGCCTTTGTGAGGTATATATTGTAGATTATACTTATTTTTATGTCCCAGGACTCTTAAGAGACCTTCTATCCTTTCGTCAATCTGTCCGTAAACTTGTCTTCCTCATATCTCCGAAACAATTTGGATTTCCTTTCATATAAATGCTTATCACATCCATACGATGTGTCATGTGACATGATGCACCCAGGTGTCATGTGTCATGACTGACCCAGGTATCATATGTCATGATGCACCCAGGTGGCATGTGTCATGACTCACACAGGTGTCATGACACCCATGTGTCATGACATACCAATATGTCATATGGCATGATGCACCCAGATGTCACATGTTATGATACACCCATGTTTCATGTGTCATGACACACCGATGTGTCACATGTCATGATGCACCCAGGTGTCACATGTCGTGATACACCCAGGTGTCATGTGACACGGCATGACACACCCAGGTGTCGCGTGTCGTGATGCATCCAGGTGTCATGTGCCATGATGCACCCATCTGTCATGTGTCATGACACCAAGGTCTTGGGGGGTTTTCCTGGTCATTAGTGGAAATACACTGTCTTATTGTTGGGTGGGGGTGTTGAGGTGACTTATCAAGGCAGACGATAAAATGACCACTGTTCTAAACTCTGGTAACTGATCATCAAGGCAGACGATAGAATGACCACTGTTCTAAACTCTGGTAACTGATCATCAAGGCAGACGATAGAATGGCCACTGTTCTAAACTCTGGTAACTGATCATCAAGGCAGACGATAGAATGACCACTGTTCTAAACTCTGGTAACTGATCATCAAGGCAGACGATAGAATGACCACTGTTCTAAACTCTGGTAACTGATCATCAAGGCAGACAATAGAATGACCACTGTTCTAAACTCTGGTAACTGATCATCAAGGCAGACAATAGAATGACCACTGTTCTAAACTCTGGTAACTGATCATCAAGGCAGACAATAGAATGACCACTGTTCTAAACTCTGGTAACTGATCATCAAGGCAGACAATAGAATGACCACTGTTCTAAACTCTGGTAACTGATCATCAAGGCAGACAATAGAATGACCACTGTTCTAAACTCTGGTAACTGATCATCAAGGCAGACAATAGAATGACCACTGTTCTAAACTCTGGTAACTGATCATCAAGGCAGACAATAGAATGACCACTGTTCTAAACTCTGGTAACTGATCATCAAGGCAGACAATAGAATGACCACTGTTCTAAACTCTGGTAACTGGTCATCAAGGCAGACAATAGAATGACCACTGTTCTAAACTCTGGTAACTGATCATCAAGGCAGACAATAGAATGACCACTGTTCTAAACTCTGGTAACTGATCATCAAGGCAGACAATAGAATGACCACTGTTCTAAACTCTGGTAACTGATCATCAAGGCAGACAATATAATGACCACTGTTCTAAACTCTGGTAACTGATCATCAAGGCAGACGATAGAATGACCACTGTTCTAAACTCTGGTAACTGATCATCAAGGCAGACAATAGAATGACCACTGTTCTAAACTCTGGTAACTGATCATCAAGGCAGACAATAGAATGACCACTGTTCTAAACTCTGGTAACTGATCATCAAGGCAGACAATAGAATGACCACTGTTCTAAACTCTGGTAACTGATTATCAAGGCAGACAATAGAATGACCACTGTTCTAAACTCTGGTAACTGATCATCAAGGCAGACGATAGAATGACCACTGTTCTAAACTCTGGTAACTGATCATCAAGGCAGACGATAGAATGACCACTGTTCTAAACTCTGGTAACTGATCATCAAGGCAGACAATAGAATGACCACTGTTCTAAACTCTGGTAACTGATCATCAAGGCAGACGATAGAATGACCACTGTTCTAAACTCTGGTAACTGATCATACTAATTGTTACTTATTAGTCTGAATGCATAAAAGAAATAGTTAGTTATTGACAGGTCTTCAGGCTATCGAGAAGAAGTCTATTAAAATATAAATTAAACAATTGTTATTTTGCTTCGGTTTTATATTTAGTGTGGCAGGCCCACTAAATTTGGTTCCCTTCCGACAATTTACAAAGTCAGAGAAATTAAATTTGGTTTCCTTCTGATGAATTACAAAGTCAGAGAAATTAAATTTGGTCCCCTTCTGATGAATTACAAAGTCAGAGAAATTAAATTTGGTTCCCTTCTGATGAATTAAAAAGTCGGAGAAATTAAATTTGGTTCAGTTCTGATGAATTACCTACAAAGTCAGACTTTGAATTGTTGCTTAGTGCAATATTTAGAGCTCCCATTGTTTTGTTTTTTTACAAAAATAAGAATTTGGTTGATATTTTTCAATCTAAAAATCAGTAACCAAAAACACAGCACCCGCTGTGACAGTGGCCCACATTATTGTCAATACTGTCATACAGGATTCAACAGATGTTTGAATAAACCAGCCTATGATCAGCAATGAAAGATCATCCATGGTGCGTATATTGTTGGGTAAAATCACCCTATTTTCAATAATTTGTCATGGAGGTTTTGTGGTTGATACTGTATGCCTAGTTCATTTGGTCTATTGTAAAGATCATATACCACACACCATGTAAATGGATATCGAAAAATTGATGTCCGGAATATGAGTGCTACAAATAAAATATATATATATTTAATATATAAATAGCATCAGTTGTAAGAATTAACTCTAAATAGAAATTGAAAAAAAAAAAAAATTATATAAAATTTAAAAAAAGCTAAATAATATTGTGAAATAACAGTGACCCCCGATAACTCATAATGACCCCGATAACTCATAATGACCCCTGGTAACAGTGATCCCTGATAACTCATAATACTGACTCTTACATCAAATAAACATAAAAAGCGATGTTACCGTGCACACCAAAATGATGAAAATGAAATCAATATCATTTTTGAAATAAACCGTCAACAAAGCAAATAAGAGATAATATGGGATGATATCAACACTATAAAAATGTTTGTTTACAAATATTATACCAAAAATGTCACCGCTGCGGGTTCGATTCGCAGGCTGATCAGGGTTTACAATGCCCAGCTGCTGATCAGTCATTTTCCCCCAAAACACCCCTTTGTCACATAGTTGAAATGGTCTTAATTCAAAGAAAGATTAACAATCCATTATATATATGTAGGTGATTAAGGGTTAAGCCATTTGAATATCATGACTTAAAAAAACAACAACAGAAGACTATAAATTATAAAGTTTCACCACCACTCAACCCTGCAGTCGTGGAGTGCAGAAGCATAACTTATTAGCATAGAGTACCGTTCATCATTAACTCCCTTAAATCCAGAAGTTAAACCGCAGTCAAAAAAATTAAGCACACAATTCACCAGTCCATTGACTAGACTACTTCATCAATAAAAAGATTAAAGATATTTTACGGATGCTCGATAATGGGAGAAATTTGTCTCCATTCAAACGCCAAGTGGGGGAGGCTTATAACTTAGTGTGTGAAATCTTGGATAAGTTCCGCACTACTAAGACGAGGGAGAGTTAATTTAGTCAGTGTGTGAACATATTGTCAACTATTCAGCTTATTAAATGCAGTATTTGAGATAAGTTTTGCATTCTCGATAATTTCTCGTACATATTCTTTTGATCTTGATTTTTTTAAACGAGCATAGTCAAAAAATACTAAGCCCAGAAAGAGTGAATTAAGAAATATAAACCCAGCTAATGCTGTATTCAGACCTGGACCTCAGTTTACTAAGATTATAACAATCCTTCCATGTTTGAGGAATCTGCATTTCAACTGAGCCGAGCCCCTGGCGGAAATGCAGACCCCTCGGCGCCAAAAATAGTTTCAGTCAGGCAGGCAAAAACTCTAACATTTTAAATGTTGTCCTAGAGTTTCATACAGTATGTAATATAATGTGTTTCATACAAAATGTACTTTTCTAAGCTTTTCGCTATTGATAATTCTGCCCCAACCAAAACTTGGTGGGGGCTATACTGTTTTGGCCTTGTTCATCCATTAGTCCGCTCATATTCTCAAAACGCTTTCACAAATTACTTTCATATTTTATTTTTTAGTTTAAACTTATTTATTTTACATCGATTGTAACGAAAGCTCTATGAACTTATTTGAATCACTCTCGATGTCTTCCTGGGTAGAACCAGTACTAAGCAAATGCAGATAAAGTGTCTTGCTCAGGGACACAACACATATGGCTATGGCAGGGATCGAACCCACGACTTTTTGATCATGGGTCCAATGCTCTACCACTAGACCACAGCGCTCCACTTTTTTTGATTATTTTTTTATTACTAAGGTTCTGACATTTCTAATCACTTGCGACCATAAGGTCAAGGTCGCACAATTGAAAATTTTGCGTTTAGGTCTGCTTTCAGTAAAATATTAGTTATATTTTTGCTCATATTCTCAGATGGCTTTCATGTATTACATTCGTCTTTTATTTCTTGATTACTAAGGTCGTACAAAAACATTCCGTCATATTTCCAATCACCCGCAAGGTCAATATTGGATTTTTTTTTGTGTCTAGGTCTGCTTTCAGTAAAATGAAAATTGTATTTCTGTTTGTGGTGAAACAGTTAGAACTTCTGCATTTACGTCTGCGTTGAGTGTTCTTCAGCGGATGCATTAGTTGGATACCAGACATTTCTGGTTTGTCCTTAGGCCACTCAGTTGCCAGGCCTGCCAAAACTGTTTTAACACAAAATCCTGAGATTTTTAAAATTTAAGATTTTAAGCGCGCGAAGAACATTTTAATTGAAAATTTGAGGCGCACTTGATTTTCGCACTACTTTTTTTAAAGTGCAAATTGTCACTGATTAATTCAGTCAGTGCATTAATCAAATGACCCCCGTTGACTTGTAAATACTCCTCTGACTAGGGAGCGTAACAGGACAATTCGGGAAACTGTAAAAATATAGCTGTTAAATCATGAACATATTGTTTTGATGAAAAGTTCGGAGATTCTACACTTAAATCCGGAGATCCGGAGAGCGACTGAAAAATCTTATTTTATCCAGAGATTTGGCATGCCTGAGTTGCTGATAATATAGTTTCTGATGCAATTTAATCAGAATATACTCTGTTGGTACTCTCAATCGCTGTTCCCAAGCGAGGTTATTGATTTGCCGGTCTGCGTGTGCCAACCGTTGCACAACCAGACTAATCACCCTTTGTTCTTCGGTTTAGAAGCCTCATTCTTCGCTGTCGGGTACAAGTACATAACTTCGACAGGTATTTCAGAGCTGTGTCTCCAGTGGATGATCAAACAGCTACTGCGACCGTAATCCCTGGAGTTGAAAGAATAGATTAACAGATAATCGCTGTCATCATATTAATAGGAAAGTCGTCAGCCACTCGGAACGGGAGGCATGTCATCATTATGTGCTCTGACAAAAATGATTTAAGATGCTATCTCTAAAACATAAAACGTTGGAATTTTAATTTTATTTTAAATTGTTATTTTTGCACTTTCACAGATATGAGTCAAGTTAAATAGACTTCCATTACATGAATGTTGCATTTAGCAAAAGTTGTGTGTCTAGAAAACTACAGACATTTACAGAATTAGGTATGATGAAAAATTGCTTTCTTTAAACAAAAATGCTTCTCATTAATGGTGACTAATACAAAAAATTGAAGTCTAAGTAAAACTATGGCAATGACTATGTCATCTGAGAATATTAACATTAAAGGGAGACACAAGGCAATTTTAATCTGTTTATGACTCACGACGGCGTCTCGCTTGTTTTTCTACATAACCTGCATTTGTTCAATCATCAATATCAATTATAAGAATAGTATAAAGCAAATTGTTTTTGCATATTATCTGTTGATTTATATTGCACCAATTATGTACATTTAAAACCAATTGTAGAATAATTGAATGTTGTTTAACGGCTCATTTATACAGTATAGGTTATTTAGAGTCGCCCCAGAGAGAGGGGAAGGATACATAGGAATCCGGGAACCTGCCCTACTCTTTTGATCGAATAGATTCCTATGGTTCTTTAACGTGCTCGGAGGATAGACCGATACACGGGACCGCCCGGTTTACGTCCCCATCTGACGGACGAGGCTAAGGGAAAGTGTGTTGCCTAAGAACACACCAACAAAACTCAGTGGCACCACGGAGGATTGAACCCGGGGCCTCTGGTTAAAATCAATTGTAGAATAAGAAGAAAAAACGAAACATATATGCAAGCAGACTTAGAGTCAAAATGATATTGGATTAATAAATTGAATCGTTAGATTTATTGCTTGTTAAAAACTTAGATTGCTGTGTGTCCCTTTAAATGGTCACCTTAAAGGAGCACACGGCAATCTTGATGTATGTATTAGCATGTATGGATTGATCCAGTATCATTTTGACATTAAAGGGTCGCACGGCAATCTTGATTTTTTCTAAAAACTCACGTCATCCCGTTAGTTTTTCTCATAACTTGCATTTGTTCAATCATTAATATTAATTGTTAGAATATAGTTAAAAGCAAATTGTTTTAACACACATGATATAAAACTCCAGATTGCCAGGTGTCCCTTTAAACCTGTCTGAATATATTTAAATAAAATGAAATAAAGTGGGGTTTTATGTCCGTTTAAACATCAGAATTTTTAGGTTATATTGGGACAGAAACCTTGGAGGGAGATGAGTTAAATTAAAGGAAGTACAATTGAAAGTTTTTGTTTTTTTCTTGGTGCATGTACATTTGAGTCGTTCTAACTCACAAAGTTTTTACAAAGTTTGTTAAACTTCAGTACAATATACATTAAATTGTTAATTCTCTTTTTTTTAATATAAAAAAATCCGTCTGTTTACCTGTAAGGCCACATAAAAAAATATGTGTGGTTCAGGTGACCCGACCGACCCTTTTTTAAAGGGCTGACCCTAAAACTTTTTATGCAAAAATTAAAAAATAAAAATAAATAAATAAAATAATTTTTGGTTGATAATGCAAAAAAATTCGAACTCAAGGTATAGTAATTTAACACATTTAATTCATTATCAGAATTGAATTCATTATTAAGAAAAAGAGAAAAAAAAGAAAGGAAAAAAAGCCTACCTACCTACCCTATTTTTTTTCCCAGTGTTACCTGAACCACACATATTATTTTGTTTGGCCTAACAAACTATTTTTTAATTTGATCTAATCTGTATTTTTATATGAGACAGTTTATGATAATTTTATACAACCTACACTAAACTGTAAAAAAAGGCCACTTCAATATAAGTATATAAGTCGAGATTAGTTTATAATTTACTACGTCATTTATCATATTTTTTTTACAAGATTGCCACAATATATAGCTTCAAGCCTTTGCCATAATAAACTTTAAGATGAAATAGATAAAACCTCTTTTTTAAAGGAAAGATCAAATAACTATAAATTTATTTTAAAAAGAATAAAGAAGTAAATTATGTTTTGTGAAAGGTGCTAAAATGGATTTTCGTTGCTCAAACAATCGGCATATTATATGTTAGGTGTCACTAGCTATGGTCTTTTGTCAGGCAACTTTGCCGTCTATAGACAGATGCATGGTGGGTATTATTTAGGAATCCTTACTTCTTAACATGCTGTTTGAATAGACTTTTATGCAATTAAAATTCCAATTTTGATACTGACAAAAAGCCATTAATCACAGTTGTGAAAACAAACTATATAATATGCAACAATTTTTAGGTCATGTTATATTGCTTATGCATGAAATATCTTTTGATTACCTAGCTAACTATTTCAAATCACTCAATGTTAATAGCTTATTGTGTAACAGTAAAATTGTCAAAAATGATTTATTTTATTCTTACTTATTTTATACTTAACACCCCACACGACCCAGGGACAGTCTGGTATTAGTGAAAGTGAGAGACAGTCTGGTAATTGTGAATAGGAGAGACAGTCTGATAATAGTGGAAGTGAGAGACAGTCTTGTAATAGTGAAAGTGAGAGACAGTCTGATAATCATGGTAATAGTGAAAGTGAGAGACAGTCGGGTAATAGTGAACATGAGAGACAGTCTGGTAATAGGGAAAGTAAGACAGTCTGGTAATAGGGAGACAGTCTGGTACATGAGAGACAGTCTGTCAATAGGGAAAATGAGAGACAATCTTGTAATAGGGAAAGGAGAGACAGTCTGGCAATAGGGAACATGAGAGACAGTCTGGTAATAGTAAAGATGTGAGACAGTCTGGTAATAAGGAAAGTGAGAGACAGTCTGGTAATAGTGAACATGAGAGACAGTCTGGTAATAGGGAAAGTAAGACAGTCTGGTAATAGGGAGACAGTCTGGTACATGAGAGACAGTCTGTCAATAGGGAAAATGAGAGACAATCTTGTAATAGGGAAAGGAGAGACAGTCTGGCAATAGGGAACATGAGAGACAGTCTGGTAATAGTAAAGATGTGAGACAGTCTGGTAATAAGGAAAGTGAGAGACAGTCTGGTAATCAGGAATGTGAGAGACATTCTGGGTAATAGTGAAAGTGAGAGACAGTCTGGTAATCATGGTAATAGTGAAAGTGAGAGACAGTCTGGTAATCATGGTAATAGTGAAAGTGAGAGACAGTCTGGTAATCATGGTAATAGTGAAAGTGAGAGACAGTCTGGTAATAGTGAACATGAGAGACAGTCTGGTAATAGTGAACAGGAGAGACAGTCTGGTAATAGTGAAAGTGAGAGACAGTCTGGTAATAGTGAAAGTGAGAGACAGTCTGGTAATAGAGAAAGTAAGAGACAGTCTGGTAATAGGGAAAATGAGAGATAGTCTGGTAATAGGGAAATGAGAGACAGTCTGGTAATAGGGAAAATGAGAGACAGTCTGGCAATAGGGAAAATGAGAGATAGTCTGGTAATAGGGAAATGAGAGACAGTCTGGTAATAGGGAATATGAGAGACAGTCTGGTAATAGGGAAAATGAGAGACAGTCTGGCAATAGGGAAAATGAGAGATAGTCTGGTAATAGGGAAATGAGAGACAGTCTGGCAATAGGGAAAATGAGAGACAATCTGGTAATAGGGAAAATGAGAGACAGTCTGGTAATAGGGAAAATGAGAGACAGTCTGGCAATAGGGAAAATGAGAGATAGTCTGGTAATAGGGAAATGAGAGACAGTCTGGTAATAGGGAATATGAGAGACAGTCTGGTAATAGGGAAAATGAGAGACAGTCTGGCAATAGGGAAAATGAGAGATAGTCTGGTAATAGGGAAATGAGAGACAGTCTGGCAATAGGGAAAATGAGAGACAATCTGGTAATAGGGAAAATGAGAGACAGTCTGGTAATAGGGAAAACGAAAGACAATCTGGTAATAGGAAAAATGTGTGACAGTCTGATAATAGGGAAATGAGAGACAGTTTATAATAAGAAATATGACGTAGTCCAGTAATAGGGGAAATGAGATTCTTGTTTTGTGATTGAAGTATATGTACAACTGCTACTAGCAATATTAACCCCACATGGATCTTGAGTTTTCAAGATAAAACAGTTTCATAAATAATAAACCAGACTTAACATGCGGCTCAGTTTTATGCATGTGCACATTTCATATGAAACTGAAAAACATTATGATGGTTTTCCTTAGTTTGTATTTAGGTTGACACCAATCATCCTTCAATATTACCTTCAGTACCTTAAGTGAAAGAAATATTTATTTTTAAAAAAAAATTAAAAAAACAATGTGCATTGACCATTTAAGTATTTATTTTCAGGAAATATTTGCCAATTAAGAACGACAACTGTACATGTACCCATGACATCAAATAGGACAGAGTAGAACAGAACAGAAAAGAACATGACAGAGTTGAACACAACGGAATAGAACAGAACAGTGTACATAAACAGTGGTTATCGATCAGTCATTCCTGGATGCCTGTGTAAATCAACCACCATTGTCTCCTGATGCTGTCACTAACCTCAAAGTCGGTGCTCCCGACAGTGGAGGAATGTATACAGTGACAACAACAACAACAGCAGCAGCAGCAGCAGCAGATGTTATTGGGTATT
This sequence comes from Cyrtodaria siliqua, assembly GCA_037043455.1. Lineage (NCBI taxonomy): Eukaryota > Metazoa > Mollusca > Bivalvia > Adapedonta > Hiatellidae > Cyrtodaria > Cyrtodaria siliqua. The sequence continues at coordinate 21,296 of JAWPHD010013131.1, forward strand.
ATGGGATAGAGACCATCTGGAGAGTTGTACATATAATTACTTTTGTGGAAAGTTCTGGCTCTAAGAACGGATTCATGATTAACTTCACTATAAACATTAATAAAAGCACACACTCTCGGACTCCATATTTATCAGATCATTTAAACAATCATTTTATAAGCAAAAAACCAGTTTGCTTCGCAGCACGCACAGTATGACCTATATATGTGGTGACGTGTCGTAAAATATTCATTCATTTTCTTAGCAGTTCATCCTTGAAGACTTTCAAAAAAAGCTTTTGTGCCTGAGGATTAAGAAGAAGTCACAGTTATTGCAGATTCTGGGAAAAGTTTGATAACTTTTAACCTACAATTTTAAAACTAATCGAGTTCAAAAAGTATTTAAACACAAAAACTTTATTTTCATTTTAATGAGAATCATGCACTTCATCAACAAATTAATAATTCCACTTATGGGTCTGGTTGAAAGTGTTGTATAAATGATTTGTGACCATACTTCATTGGATTGCCTTCTGGCAGCCATCTTGTGCATAGTCAGCCATCTTGTATCACAAATATTAATGATCAAGGGACTTTATTTCTGTAGAAAATACTCACCTCTCTTGTTACTGAATATGATGTTGTTTTCTGGTAAGTTAGGTTAATGTGTCCGAGGATACTATTTAAAGGGGTTTGTCCGTTTAGTCGTGTTGTAGTGCGGAACCGAGAACCGGAGGTCTGTAGCCATTGAAGACCGATAAGCAGAGGTCTGTAGCGTAGAAGACCAAGAACCGGAGGTCTGTAGCGTTGAAGATAAAAAACTGGAAGTCTGTTGCTTCGAGGACCGAGAACCGCAGGTCTGTAGCGTTGAAGATCAAGAACCGGAGGTCTGTAGCATTGAGGACCAAGAACCGGAGGTCTGTTGCTTTGAGGACCGAGAACCGGAGGTCTGTACTGTTGACACTGTACAATCATGGTTGCAACCTCCACCGGTCAAAGTTTACAAATATGGTTGCATTCGTAAAAGGACATGAATTAATGCATACAGTTATACATGTCGCTGGTAGTTGTTGGGTTTGGAGTTTTGTTTGTATTGATCTGCATGTAGTGTGGTCCCATGGCTGCATGAATTGTAAGTTGTGTTTGGGGATGGTTCTCTGAATTGAATAATATACTTCTGTGGTAAGAAACAGGTTTTTTGAAAGAAGTAATGCATAGGCATTACTGCCTCGTGAAATGTACCCCCGTATTCTCAGCTTTCAAAAAGTAATCGTTCCAATAAAATATGTAAAACATTCCGGCAATATGATAGTGTGTGGGTTGTGATCACGTATGTATGTATTTATGCAGCTGTGACTTGTCTTATGTTCCGTTGTTAATATATGCATCATGTACTGTGTGCTTATTTCTGCCACCCCACTTATTCCCCCAACCCCCAGCTCCATCCTCACAACTAGGGCCCACGGGGAAAGAAATAATAAATATAAAACACTATTTTTAAATTGTTAAATGTTTGTTCACAAAATGTACTTTTGAATCAATGAGTGCCTAATAGTGTAACTCGAGTGAACACGTGTGATACCCTTCCGACTACAAACTGTCTCTAGTATGTTTAATGAAATGGTGACCTGTCTGTCCTATAAAGTGTAGTTTTGAATTGAACGAATGAGTTAAAATTGTGTTTGTTTGCGTGTTATTTATTTCAGTTTTAATATCAGTACATGTTTTTTGAAAATTTATTCCAATTATACTTTACTCATGAAGCCATGTATTGTCGCAGCTAGTTGTTATAGATGTATTATGCCATGTTTGTGTCACCCGCTTAGCATGCCTGTCTCACAGGGATCACTTTGGCGTATTGTGCTTTGAGTTTGTAAAATGGACTTCTCATCTTTTTAGTCGTCATACTTTTGAAAACAGTTTATATGTGTAAAAGAGTTAAAACTTGTTGAGTTGAAAGTTGCTATCTCAATTTCATGTGTTCTTTTCTTTGTCAAACTTGGTATGCTTCCAGCTTTGCCACACATAAATATCATACGATTCTTAAATGATTCTCATACGATACCTAGTATATGATACTTGTGTAAAGGAGCAGTACATGGTTCTATCTAAAACCTTTTATATAAGAATCATATACATGTCAGGAGAATCATATAAAAGTTGACAAATGTTGCTTCTTTTTTTTCCAAGAAAATGTGTGTGTTTAAAAATGAAACTTATGAATTTATTCTTGCATGAAAATTATATAAAAACTCCTATAATTATGTGGGTTTTTTTTCATGAAATATATATATGTATATTAATGTGAGTGGTGTAAAAATGAAACTTTTATGAGTTTACTCTCGCATGAAAGGTATATGTATATCAAACTCCTGTTATGTAAATATTGAATGAAACCTTATAATTTATGAGAATTATATATCGCTTCTTTTATATGTAAGAATCATATGAGAATCGTATGAGAATAGCCAATGCATGCATTTGTTTATTATATGTGGTAAAATTGCCTGCGAAGTGTATCTAGACAGAGCTGTAGATAATATTTGACTGCCATGAGTATTTACTCCTCAGATTCACAATGAATGAGTAACAAGGAACATGTTCTGAGTAAAAAAAAACATTTTTAAATAGTTCATGCTTCCAAAATGGATGTGAATCCATTTACTACATTTTAAAACAAACAACCATTCTGATTAAATGGATGTTAAGTAAAACTAAACACTGTATGGCCTTTGTTCTGAATATTAGACCCATGCTTAGAACAATTTTCATTTTGTATTTTTTTTTATCATGCTCATTCAAGGTTTTCTTCATGACACCGCATATACAAATGTGGAAATGTGGCTCCATCGTAAATGGTGTGTCTACAATAGAATATGCAGCAACTCTGCAGTTCTGCAGGTTAGAAGGTTCTAGGCCCATTCTCCATATTTTATCTAGATGTAAATGGAGGATGAGCCTAGCATGTTCATCCCTGTTTGGCGCCATATAACCTTTCTTGTGTTGGTGCGCCATAAAACCCCAATTCAATTCAATTCATCATGTAAATATAGAATAAACTGTTCCACAGGACAATATACACAAATATAACGCTCATGATTTATAAAACTTCAGAGTATTTGTAGTTAGTTGATGAGTAATTAAAAAACTGAGGGTATTTGTAAAAATAATATGAGTTAAATACTCAAATACATGGGTTATCTACAGCTCTGTAAAATAGCAGAAACAGACAGGTGCTCATTCTAGGACCATGTTTGAGTAGAAATTCCTGTTGTAAAAGCAATTGTTGACCATGTTGATGGCGACCATTGTTCAAATGAACAATTATATTTCTACTTTTAACTTTTTATATGTACGCTGTTTTACCTAATTTGCTTGTTAGTGATCTGTTTATAGAAATATATCGTTTTATAAATAAAATCTCAGGATCTGACTAATTATTTAAAGTAGATAGTATATCCTTTCATACTTAATATATATAAATAAACATATATATATAATCTCTCATTGTTCCAAATATATAAAAATGTGTACACAATTTTTAGTCTTTCTTTTTTTAATTTATTATTTCATTAACATGATTAATATTATACATTGAGTTTTGCTTTAAGCAAAATCAAGATTCAAGTTTCTGTAAAAGCTCATATTTGAAATGTTGTTTTTATTTGTTGAAAAGATTGGTCATTGTGAAATAAAATTGGGTTGATCTGAATGTTTCAAGAAGAACAGCAGTAGCGAATTTAATCTGAATAATTAAAGACCCTATCCCGCCATCAACAGACACATTTTACAAAAGATACACACCATTTCTAAACCTACTGACGGCGAGGTATGTATATAACTTACATATTTTGAGAATCCAAACTCTATAGACACAATGTTAACGGCTTTAACCAGCCAGGCCAAACCCCAAACCTGGAGCTTTTAATTAAGAGCTACCAACTCTTTATTCATGCATATTTGGTCACGGTACTTTAAGAACTTGTGAAAAAACCTATACTTTTAATCATACATTAGTATATGCCTGAACATACTGATAGAGTTTTGATAAACGGTTTTGTAGTGTAATTTTGCTGTTATTTGGCGGGTTACTTTGTTTCGATACTAAGTTTCAACCACCTATGAGTACTTAAAAAATGGCCATGTGTACCTTAAAGGTAAAGTATTTATAACTTGGAGATAACCAATGTGCTATTTTATGGTAACGCCTATCGACTATGTTTTCTCTAATATTAAGTGTGGACAGAAGAATTTATGAAAGTGTAACTTTCCAACTACGGTGTTGAAGGAATCAAGTAATTTGTTTCTGAATAAAGTTTCTTGTTTCTGAATTAAGTTTCTTGATTTCTGAGTCAAATCTCTTGTTTCTGAATAAAATCTATTGTTTCTGTGTCAAGTCACTTGTTTCGGAATCAAATCTATTGTTTCTGAGTCAAGTCTCTTGTTTCTGAATCAAATATATTGTTTCTGAGTCGTCTCTTTTTTTGGAATCAAGTATCAAATCTATTGTTTCTGAATAAAGTTTCTTGTTTCTGAATAAAGTTTCTTGTTTCTGAATCAAATCTATTGTTTCTGAATCAAGTCTCTTGTTTTGGAATCAAGTCTCTTGTTTCAGAAATGTATCTTGTCTTCAGGGGCGTAGCTTCCTATAGGCCTTTTTTCTGAGAAATCGAAAAAATAAAAATGCCAAAAATGCAATAAGATCGGAGGCCTTGTGGGGTAAGGGGCTAAATTATAAAATCTTACTTTAAATGTTTTCAGCTTCATTTTAGTTATAAGATATATAATTTACGGTAAAAAGTAAGGATATTGATGCTCTTATAGACTTATTCACCGGTACGAAATATACGCCAAAACGCACCTCCGACAGCTAGCTGGAAAAAAAATTCCGGGGGAGCATGCCCTTGGACCCCACTAGAACTCGGCCTACACATCATATTCAGCCAAGCTACGCCCCTGGTCTTTTTGTATCACAGAGTTAGCATAATATAATAGCAGCGGCAAACTATCATGCTTTATAATGTCATAGTCTTAACAGGGCTATCAGTCATGTATGTAACATTTTTGTTGATCAATTTTTCCCTATTTATTTATTTGATATATTTATTGTTAAAAACTCTCTGTCCATTACCGATATATTCACAGGAATCTTATACTGTTTATTACATACCATCTGTGAGGCATAATTGTTATTATTTTTTAATTTAAAATATTAGTTTAATATACATTATATAATGTATCTTTTATTAAATCATACAGCTTTTTCATGTTATTGGTATTACACATGTGCTATATCACTTAAAGTTTGTATGCGCAGTGGAATTAGGATCACTTCGTAAGGTTATGAAATAAATAACTTGTGAAATTTATGTTACATTATGTCCCCTAGGCATTTGAATTAAACAAATAAATGTGTCTACCATCTACTATCTAACATCTTATATTATGTCGTAAATGTACTTTTCAAATTTTGTCTTTTTAATTTTTTTATCCAATCATATGTCATTGTCATACTTTGGGGTATTTAACTTTTGTGTGACATTTTGAATATGTCTGTTTTTTGTTTTTTTTATATATTTAAGTGTTCAGTAATATAACGTTATTTATCCTTCTGCATTAAAAAAAAATACTAATGGATTAAAAATAAATAATTCAAGGTCTAATCACGGATCTATTGCATCTTTTTCTGTATATATTGATATAAAGCTTCAATTCATAATTTTTCATGATCCCTGCATTGTTTCAGGTGCCATCTCGCTCACATCAAAAGAGCAGTGGCAGAAAAACAATAAACGTGGCTCCAGCGTAAATGGAGTACGATAGAATTTGCAGCAACTCTGCAGTTCAGGGTGAGAAGGTTCTAGGCCCATTTTCCATATGAGCCTGGCATGTTCATGCCTGTTGGGCGCCATATAACCTTTTATTTGTTGGTGCGCCTTAAAAACCAATTCAATTTAATTCATTGCAGAGATGATATTTTGTCTTATTTTCGGTAAGTGATACAATTTGTGTTACTCGGTTTTTATCCTTAGGTTCTATAGTAAAATAAAAAATCTTTGGCCGAGTAAAAAGATGATCATTTGCAAGATTTTGATTTTGAAAGATACATATATTGAATAAATTTGCATGCATGTGCTTGAAACTTGAAGGGTTTTAAAAGAATCACACTGTAGATTCCTTAATTTTAACAATACACTTGGTTGAACATCAAGGATAAAGACCGTGTTTATCTCCTACCAGAATGTATTGAGTATGTCTTATTTCTGGTCACTGATTGGTCAGTTTTTTGATGATGCTCTATCAAAATTATGAATAGTGTTGTGTTCACCCTCTAAAATTACAAGCTCATCTGGGGCCCATTTTATGAAACATTTTACGACAATTTTGAACGTAAGTCATATTATTAAATTTATTGCTATATCTTCAGTTGAACAAATAGAAAGATTTTCTTTAAACTGTATATTAAATAAATCAAAAATTATATTGTTAATGCAATGTTTCCATCCTTCATTGTTTGCTTCAAGAGCAGTGGCAAAAAAACAAACGTGGCTCCAGCGTAAATGGAGTGTCTACAATAGAATTTGCAGCAACTCTGCAGGTGAGAAGGTTCTAGGCCCATTCTCCATATTTTATCTCGATGTACATGGAAGATGAGCCTGGCATGTTCATTTTTGTAAGGCGCCATATAACCTTTCATGTGTTGGTGCACCTTAAAACCCCAATTCAATTCAAAAGTCATATTATTAAATTTATTGCTATATCTTCAGTTGAAGAAATGAAAAGATTTTCTTTAAACTATCTATAAAATACAAAAAAATTATATTGTTAATGCAGTGTTTCCATCCTTCATTGTTTGCTTCAAATTCTTTTAAGGAAAATGGTGAAAGGTATTTTATTTTAATTTATCCTAAAAAAATTATCTTACTAGTAAGCTGCCCAGAGCCTTAAATGGTCTGGAGGCGATCTGGAAGCATTATGGTGTGTGTGTGTGTGTGTGTAGTTCTGAGGTTTATAGTCCCTCCTTCAACAAATATGACAAGGTAGCCCTGCCGCAATGGGCACAATAGAGTCTGGAAGCATTATGGGTGTCCTTCCCAGTTCACATACAACCATCATAATGCATTTTAGGTTCATATTCATTGTGCAGATGCACTAAACTAGGCTCCATCGTTCATACAATTTAATGATTTTTAACGAAATAGTTTGATCTGGAAAACTAGAATGACTCAGCTAGGTTTGTGCACCTCTCACCGCTGCAGGTTCAACGACTCAGCTAGGTTTGTGCACCTCTCACCGCTGCAGGTTCAAATCCCACTGGGAGCTCGACTTGTAAGTTAGGAAGTGTCGATTCTTACGGATGGCGGGAGGTGTACAACAGTACTGATTCTATCCAGAAAAAGTGGGTGGTCTGCCTCCACCACAAAAAATCGACAGTCATATATAACCTTACATGTTTTAAAAATGACGTAAAACCCCATACACACTTGTATTAATCATTAATAGTACCTCATGTGATCGTTTAAGGCTCTTACAAATTCTTATAAATTCGATAGAGGTACACGTTATTTAAATTATAGTACACCTGTTAGCAATGTAATCCCCGTTTAAATTAATATTGATGAACTATCACGAAAACGCAGCCGAGTCGTCGAGCTTTCCAGACCGAATATTTTCATTAACGATAATTAATCAAAGATAAAGTGTGACTTAATTTAATGGGTATTTCATATGAAACAGAAGTACATTATGAACTTCAATGTTTTCATTTGTATTTGGATCGACACCAATCACTCACTAGATTGCCTCCAGTATCTTTAGGGGATCTATTTTTCGGGGGGCTTGCTTCAGCCAAAGGTTTTTCTGCAAAAGCTTGAGCATTTACAATAATACGTAACTCAATTATATATCATTAGAACTGGTATTTCTAGTGGTAAATAAAAATACCTTAGTTTTGAAAATCGGTTGAGAAATAAATATTTTACAGACCAAACGAGTTTTTGATGGTGCTTTTCCCGTGTAAATTTTTTGTTGATGGGACGGCAGAAAATTAAGAAATTTCATATAACTTCAATTAGCCTTCATATTTTGCAATAAAACTTTCAGGTTGTCTTAATTTACGAATATCCAACAATTTAAAACCAACTTCAGATACAAATTCTAAAAGTAAGTATTTTTTTAATTTTTCATGCAGCAGAATTTTGCATTGAAAATGCCCCATGAAAAACAGCCTTCGCACATGGAATTTTTATTTCTCAACCGATTTTGAAAAGTAAGGTATTTTTATTTACCACTAAAAATATCTGTTTCACTGATATACTACTTATTTAGGTACGAATTGTATTTTGAAAAGTCCAAAAAACCTTTGCCTGAAACAAGCGCCCCAAACAATAGTTCACAGTTGTTCATCAGTCCCGAAGGCCTTCTATACCTTCTGCATGTTTTATAATAACAATGACCTACAGCCGATCTCTCTCACAGTAATATGTCTGATTCCTGCTTTATAGGATCTTTATCTATCTTTGAGAAGAGTTATTATATACCTAATTATTGACACTTAACACTTCTTAATCAAGTTGCAGCCAAATGGCTAAATATCTGGGAACATGATTCCAGTTAAACGGATATGTATAATAATTCCAAAATTAGACCTAACAACCTTTACCCAGGAAAATGGGGTGGCTGCCTCTACCACAAAAATATCAACCATCATATATGGCCTAAAATGTGCTAAAATGACGTAAAACACAATTCAAACAAAAACAGCAAACATCCCTTCAGTTTATTTTGCTTTGTTGGTAATATTTGTTTTGTTTTTTTGCTAATTTTTTTTTTAAAGAAAGGGAACAATATTTGTTTGGTTGAAATAATGTTTCAAAATATGTTGATGTGTATTCTAAATTATTAAATTATGATCAATATGATTACGTTTGCTATGATAATTTGTGATATTATTGCATCATACCCTTGAATGTCATGATCGATTGAAATAAAATGTAAAAAAATAACTTCTGTGTTGTAGTCATGTTCAATCTCCATTCCTTATTTATTAAATCACATCGGTATTGTCTTTTTAACAGTGAAGTCTCTCGTCTCCATTATAATTTTACAGTTAACCTGACAATAGTTGACGCTGTCATCAGAAGTGGTCTAGCGACGTGGGGTCTAATATTGGATATGTGGCCTAGTAGTGGTGGTCTGGTAGTGATGGGGTGGTCCTGTAGTGGATATGGTGGTCTAGTAGTGTATGTAGTCTAATGGCCTATGGTGGATGTGGTGGTCCAGTAGTGGATGTGATGCATCAGTAGTGGATGTGGTGTTCCAGTAGTGGATGTGGTTGTCTAGTAGTGGATGTAGTAGAGGATGTGGTGTTCCAATAGTGGATGTGGTGATCTAGTAGTGGATGTGGTGTTCCAGTAGTGGATGTGGTGGTCTAGTAGTGGATGGGGGTCCAGTAGTGGATGTGGTGATATAGTAGTGGATGTAGTAGAGGATGTGGTGTTCCAGTAGTGGATGTGGTGATCTAGTAGTGGATGTGGTGATCTAGTAGTGGATGTGGTGGTCCAGTAGTGGATGTGGTGGTCCAGTAGTGGATGTGGTGGTCCAGTAGTGGATGTGGTGATCTAGTAGTGGATGTGGTGGTCCAGTAGTGGATGTGGTGATCTAGTAGTGGACGTGGTGATCCAGTAGTGGATGTGGTGATCTAGTAGTGGATGTGGTTATCCAGTAGTGGATGTGGTGATCTAGTAGTGGACGTGGTGATCCAGTAGTGGATGTGGTGATCTAGTAGTGGATGTGGTGGTCCAGTAGTGGATGTGGTGGTCCAGTAGTGGATGTGGTGATCTAGTAGTGGACGTGGTGATCCAGTAGTGGATGTGGTGATCTAGTAGTGGATGTGGTGGTCCAGTAGTGGATGTGGTGGTCCAGTAGTGGATGTGGTGATCTAGTAGTGGACGTGGTGATCCAGTAGTGGATGTGGTGATCTAGTAGTGGATGTGGTGGTCCAGTAGTGGATGTGGTGATCAAGTAGTGGATGTGGTGGTCCAGTAGTGGATGTGGTGATCTAGTAGTGGATGTGGTGGTCCAGTAGTGGATGTGGTGTTCCAGTAGTGGATGTGATGGTCCTGTAGTGGATGTAGTAGAAGATGTGGTGTTCCAGTAGTGGATGTGGTGGTCCAGTAGTGGATGTGGTGGTCCAGTAGTGGATGTGGTGGTGCAGTAACGGATGTGATGGTCCAGTAGTGATGTGGTGGTCCATTAGTGGATGTGGTGGTCCAGTAGTGTATGTGGTGGTCCAGTATAGTGGATGTGGTGGTCCAGTAGTGGATGTGGTGGTCCAGTAGTGGATGGGGGGTCCAGTAGTGGATGTGGTGGTCCAGTAGTGGATGTGATGGTCCAGTAGTGGATGTGGTGGTCCAGTAGTGGATGTAGTAGAGGATGTGATGGTCCAGTAGTGGATGTGATGGTCCAGTAGTGGATGTGGTGGTCCAGTATTGGATGTGATGGTCCAGTAGTGGATGTGGTGGTCCAGTAGTGGATGTCATGGTCCAGTAGTGGATGTGGTGGTCCAGTAGTGGACGTGGTGGTCCAGTAGTGGATGTGGTGGTCCAGTAGTGGATGTGGTGCAGTAGTGGACATAGTGGATATGGTGGTCCAGTAGCGGATGTGGTGGTCCAGTAGTGGATGTGGTGGTCCAGTAGTGGATGGGGGGTCCAGTAGTGGATGTGGTGGTCCAGTAGTGGATGTGGTGGTCCAGTAGTGATGGTCCAGTAATGGATGTGGTGGTCCAGTATTGGATGTGATGGTCCAGTAGTGGATGTGGTGGTCCAGTAGTGGATGTGATGGTCCAGTAGTGGATGTGGTGGTCCAGTAGTGGACGTAGTGGTCCAGTAGTGGACGTGGTGGTCCAGTAGTGGATGTGGTAGTCCAGTAGTGGATGTGGTGCAGTAGTGGACGTAGTGGATATGGTGGTCCAGTAGTGGATGTGGTGGTCCAGTAGTGGATGTGGTGGTCCAGTAGTGAATGTGGTGGTCCAGTAGTGGATGTGATGGTCCAGTAGTGGATGTGATAGTCCAGTAGTGGATGTGGTGGTCCAGTAGTGGATGTAGTAGAGGATGTGATGGTCCAGTAGTGGAGGTGATGGTCCAGTAGTGGATGTGGTGGTCCAGTAGTGGATGTGATGGTCCAGTAGTGGATGTGGTGGTGCAGTAGTGGATGTGATGGTCCAGTACTGGATGTGGTGGTCCAGTAGTGGATGTGGTGGTTCAGTAGTGGATATAATGGTCCAGTAGTGGACGTGGTGGTCCAGTAGTGGACGTGGTGGTCCAGTAGTGGATGTGGTGGTCCAGTAGTGGATGTGGTGCAGTAGTGGACGTAGTGGATATGGTGGTCCAGTAGTGGATGTGGTGGTCCAGGAGTGGACGTGGTGGTCCAGTAGTGGACGTGGTGGTCCAGTAGTGGATGTGGTGGTCCAGTAGAGGATGTGGTGGTCTAGTAGTGGATGTGATGGTCCAGTAGTGGACGTGGTGGTCCAGTAGTGGACGTGGTGATCCAGTAGTGGACGTGGTGGTCCAGTAGAGGACGTGGTGGTCCAGTAGTGGACGTGGTGATCCAGTAGTGGATGTGATGGTCCAGTAGTGGATGTGGTGGTGCAGTAGTGGATGTGATGGTCCAGTACTGGATGTGGTGATCTAGTAGTGGATGTGGTGATCTAGTAGTGGATGTGGTGGTCCAGTAGTGGATGTGGTGGTCCAGTAGTGGATGTGGTGGTCCAGTAGTGGATGTGGTGATCTAGTAGTGGATGTGGTGGTCCAGTAGTGGATGTGGTGATCTAGTAGTGGACGTGGTGATCCAGTAGTGGATGTGGTGATCTAGTAGTGGATGTGGTGATCCAGTAGTGGATGTGGTGATCTAGTAGTGGACGTGGTGATCCAGTAGTGGATGTGGTGATCTAGTAGTGGATGTGGTGGTCCAGTAGTGGATGTGGTGGTCCAGTAGTGGATGTGGTGATCTAGTAGTGGACGTGGTGATCCAGTAGTGGATGTGGTGATCTAGTAGTGGATGTGGTGGTCCAGTAGTGGATGTGGTGGTCCAGTAGTGGATGTGGTGATCTAGTAGTGGACGTGGTGATCCAGTAGTGGATGTGGTGATCTAGTAGTGGATGTGGTGGTCCAGTAGTGGATGTGGTGATCAAGTAGTGGATGTGGTGGTCCAGTAGTGGATGTGGTGATCTAGTAGTGGATGTGGTGGTCCAGTAGTGGATGTGGTGTTCCAGTAGTGGATGTGATGGTCCTGTAGTGGATGTAGTAGAAGATGTGGTGTTCCAGTAGTGGATGTGGTGGTCCAGTAGTGGATGTGGTGGTCCAGTAGTGGATGTGGTGGTGCAGTAACGGATGTGATGGTCCAGTAGTGATGTGGTGGTCCATTAGTGGATGTGGTGGTCCAGTAGTGTATGTGGTGGTCCAGTATAGTGGATGTGGTGGTCCAGTAGTGGATGTGGTGGTCCAGTAGTGGATGGGGGGTCCAGTAGTGGATGTGGTGGTCCAGTAGTGGATGTGATGGTCCAGTAGTGGATGTGGTGGTCCAGTAGTGGATGTAGTAGAGGATGTGATGGTCCAGTAGTGGATGTGATGGTCCAGTAGTGGATGTGGTGGTCCAGTATTGGATGTGATGGTCCAGTAGTGGATGTGGTGGTCCAGTAGTGGATGTCATGGTCCAGTAGTGGATGTGGTGGTCCAGTAGTGGACGTGGTGGTCCAGTAGTGGATGTGGTGGTCCAGTAGTGGATGTGGTGCAGTAGTGGACATAGTGGATATGGTGGTCCAGTAGCGGATGTGGTGGTCCAGTAGTGGATGTGGTGGTCCAGTAGTGGATGGGGGGTCCAGTAGTGGATGTGGTGGTCCAGTAGTGGATGTGGTGGTCCAGTAGTGATGGTCCAGTAATGGATGTGGTGGTCCAGTATTGGATGTGATGGTCCAGTAGTGGATGTGGTGGTCCAGTAGTGGATGTGATGGTCCAGTAGTGGATGTGGTGGTCCAGTAGTGGACGTAGTGGTCCAGTAGTGGACGTGGTGGTCCAGTAGTGGATGTGGTAGTCCAGTAGTGGATGTGGTGCAGTAGTGGACGTAGTGGATATGGTGGTCCAGTAGTGGATGTGGTGGTCCAGTAGTGGATGTGGTGGTCCAGTAGTGAATGTGGTGGTCCAGTAGTGGATGTGATGGTCCAGTAGTGGATGTGATAGTCCAGTAGTGGATGTGGTGGTCCAGTAGTGGATGTAGTAGAGGATGTGATGGTCCAGTAGTGGAGGTGATGGTCCAGTAGTGGATGTGGTGGTCCAGTAGTGGATGTGATGGTCCAGTAGTGGATGTGGTGGTGCAGTAGTGGATGTGATGGTCCAGTACTGGATGTGGTGGTCCAGTAGTGGATGTGGTGGTTCAGTAGTGGATATAATGGTCCAGTAGTGGACGTGGTGGTCCAGTAGTGGACGTGGTGGTCCAGTAGTGGATGTGGTGGTCCAGTAGTGGATGTGGTGCAGTAGTGGACGTAGTGGATATGGTGGTCCAGTAGTGGATGTGGTGGTCCAGGAGTGGACGTGGTGGTCCAGTAGTGGACGTGGTGGTCCAGTAGTGGATGTGGTGGTCCAGTAGAGGATGTGGTGGTCTAGTAGTGGATGTGATGGTCCAGTAGTGGACGTGGTGGTCCAGTAGTGGACGTGGTGATCCAGTAGTGGACGTGGTGGTCCAGTAGAGGACGTGGTGGTCCAGTAGTGGACGTGGTGATCCAGTAGTGGATGTGATGGTCCAGTAGTGGATGTGGTGGTGCAGTAGTGGATGTGATGGTCCAGTACTGGATGTGGTGGTCCAGTAGTGGATGTGGTGGTTCAGTAGTGGATATAATGGTCCAGTAGTGGACGTGGTGGTCCAGTAGTGGACGTGGTGGTCCAGTAGTGGATGTGGTGGTCCAGTAGTGGATGTGGTGCAGTAGTGGACGTAGTGGATATGGTGGTCCAGTAGTGGATGTGGTGGTCCAGTAGTGGACGTGGTGGTCCAGTAGTGGACGTGGTGGTCCAGTAGTGGATGTGGTGGTCCAGTAGAGGATGTGGTGGTCCAGTAGTGGATGTGATGGTCCAGTAGTGGACGTGGTGGTCCAGTAGTGGACGTGGTGATCCAGTAGTGGACGTGGTGGTCCAGTAGAGGACGTGGTGGTCCAGTAGTGGACGTGGTGATCCAGTAGTGGATGTGGTGGTCCAGTAGTGGATGTGGTGGTCCAGTAGTGGACGTGGTGATCCCGTAGTGGATGTGGTAGTCCAGTAGTGGATGTGGTGGTCCAGTAGTAGACGTAGTGGTCCAGTAGTGGACGTGGTGGTTCAGTAGTGGACGTGGTGGTCCAGTAGTGGAAGGTCCAGTAGTGGACGTGGTGATCCAGTAGTGGACGTGGTGGTCCAGTAGTGGACGTGGTGGTCCAGTAGTAGATGTGGTGGTCCAGTAGTGGATGGGGTGGTCCAGTAGTGGATGTGGTGGTCCAGTAGAGGATGTGGTGGTCCAGTAGTGGATGTGGTGGTCCAGTAGTGGATGTGGTGGTCCAGTAGTGGATATGGTGGTCCAGTAGTGGATGTGGTGGTCCAGTAGTTGAAGGGGGTCCAGAAGTGGATGTGGTGGTACAGTAGTGGATGTGGTGGTACAGTAGTGGATGTGGTATTTCAGTAGTGGATGTGGTGGTCCAGTAGTGGATGTAGTAGAGTATGTGGTGATTTAGTAGTGGATTTTGTGGTACAATAGTGGTTGTGGTGGTCCAGTAGTGGATGTAGTACTGGATGTAGTGGACCAGTAGTGGATGTGGTTGACCAGTAGTGGACATGTTGGGCCAGTGGTGGATTTGGCGATCCAGTAGTGGACATGTTGGGCCAGTAGTGGATTTGGCGATCCAGTAGTGGATGGGGTGGTCCAGTAGTGGATGGGGTGGTCCAGCAGTGGATATGGTTGTCCAGTAGTGGATGTGGTTTTCCAGTAGTGAATGTGGTGGTCCAGAAGTGGATGTGGTGGTCCAGTAGATGATGTGGTGGACCAGTAGTGGATGTGGTGGACCAGTAGTGGATGTGGTTGGCCAATAGTGGATGGGGTGGTCCAGTAGTGGATGTGGTGGTCAAGTAGTGGATGTGGTGATCCAGTAATGGATCTGGTGATCCAGTAGTGGATGTGGTGGTCCAGTAGTGGATGTGGTTGTCTAGTAGTAGATGTGGTGATGCAGTAGAGGATGTGGTGGTCCAGTAGTAAATGTGGTGATGCAGTAGTGGATTGGTTGGTCCAGTAGTGGATGTAGTAGTGGATGTGGTGGTTCAGTAGTGGATGAGGTGATCCAGTAGAGGATGTGGATGCGGTGGTCCAGTAGTCATTGTGGTGGTCCAGTAGTCATTGCGTTGGTCCAGTAGTGGATGCGGTGGTCCGGTAGTGGATGTGGTGGTCCAGTAGTCATTGCGGTGGTCCAGTAGTGGATGCGAAGGTCCAGTAGTGCAGACGGTGGTCCAGTAGTGGATGCGGTGGTCCAGTAGTGGATGCGGTGGTCCAGTAGTGGATGTGGTGGTCCAGTAGTGGATGTGGTGGTCCAGTAGTCGATGTGGTGGTTCAGTAGTGGATGTGGTGATCCAGTAGTGGATGTGGTGGTCCAGTAGTGAATCTGGTGATAAAGTAGGGGATGTGGTGGTCCAGTAGTGAATGTTTTTGTCCAATGGTGGATGTGGTAGTCCAGTAGTGAATCTTGTGATAAAGTAGGGGATGTGGTGGTCCAGTAGTGAATGTGTTTGTCCAATAGTGGATGTGGTGGTCCAGTAGTAGACTTTTTGGTTCAGTAGTGGATGTAGTAGTGGATGTGGTGGTTCAGTAGTAGATGCAGTGGTCCAGTAGTGGATGCGGTGGTCGAGTAGTCATTGTGGTGGTCCAGTAGTCATTGCGGTGGTCCAGTAGTGGATGTGGTGGTGCAGTAGTGGATGTGTTGGTCCAGTAGTTGATGTGGTGATCAAGTAGTGGATGCGGTGGTCCATTATTGGTTATTGTGATCCAGTAGTGGATGTGGTGGTCCAGTAGTGGATGCGGTGGTCTAGTAGTGATGTGGTGGTCCAGTAGTGGATGCGGTTGTCCAGTAGTCATTGTGGTGGTCCAGTAGTCATTGCGGTGGTCCAGTAGTGGATGCGGTAGTCCAGTAGTGGATGCGGTTGTCCAGTAGTGGATGTGGTGGTCCAGTAGTGGATGTGGTGTTCCAGTAGTGAATGTGGTGGTCCAGTAGTGGATGTGATGGTCCAGTAGTGGATGTGATAGTCCAGTAGTGGATGTGGTGGTCCAGTAGTGGATGTAGTAGAGGATGTGATGGTCCAGTAGTGGAGGTGATGGTCCAGTAGTGGATGTTGTGGTCCAGTAGTGGATGTGATGGTCCAGTAGTGGATGTGGTGGTCCAGTAGTGGATGTGATGGTCCAGTAGTGGATGTGGTGGTCCAGTAGTGGATGTGATGGTCCAGTAGTGGATGTGGTGGTGCAGTAGTGGATGTGATGGTCCAGTACTGGATGTGGTGGTCCAGTAGTGGATGTGGTGGTTCAGTAGTGGATATAATGGTCCAGTAGTTGACGTGGTGGTCCAGTAGTGGACGTGGTGGTCCAGTAGTGGATGTGGTGGTCCAGTAGTGGATGTGGTGCAGTAGTGGACGTAGTGGATATGGTGGTCCAGTAGTGGATGTGGTGGCCCAGTAGTGGACGTGGTGGTCCAGTAGTGGACGTGGTGGTCCAGTAGTGGATGTGGTGGTCCACTACGGTCCAGTAGTGGACGTGGTGGTCCAGTAGTGGATATAATGGTCCAGTAGTGGACGTGGTGGTCCAGTAGTGGACGTGATAGTCCAGTAGAGGATGTGGTGGTCTAGTAGTGGATGTGATGGTCCAGTAGTGGACGTGGTGGTCCAGTAGTGGACGTGGTGGATCAGTAGTGGACGTGGTGATCCAGTAGTGGACGTGGTGGTCCAGTAGTGGACGTGGTGGTCCAGTAGTGGACGTGGTGGTCCAGTAGAGGATGTGGTGGTCTAGTAGTGGATGTGATGGTCCAGTAGTGGACGTGGTGGTCCAGTAGTGGACGTGGTGGACCAGTAGTGGACGTGGTGATCCAGTAGTGGACGTGGTGGTCCAGTAGAGGACGTGGTGGTCCAGTAGTGGACGTGGTGATCCAGTAGTGGATGTGGTGGTCCAGTAGTGGATGTGGTGGTCCAGTAGTGGACGTGGTGATCCAGTAGTGGATGTGGTAGTCCAGTAGTGGATGTGGTGGTCCAGTAGTAGACGTGGTGGTTCAGTAGTGGACGTCGTGGTCCAGTAGTGGAAGGTCCAGTAGTGGACGTGGTGGTCCAGTAGTGGACGTGGTGATCCAGTAGTGGACGTGGTGGTCCAGTAGTGGATGTGGTGGTCCAGTAGTGGATGGGGTGGTCCAGTAGTGGATGTGGTGGTCCAGTAGAGGATGTGGTGGTCCAGTAGTGGATGTGGTGGTCCAGTAGTGGATGTGGTGGTCCAGTAGTGGATATGGTGGTCCAGTAGTGGATGTGGTGGTCCAGTAGTTGAAGGGGGTCCAGAAGTGGATGTGGTGGTACAGTAGTGGATATGGTGGTACAGTAGTGGATGTGGTATTTCAGTAGTGGATGTGGTGGTCCAGTAGTGGATGTAGTAGAGTATGTGGTGATCCAGTAGTGGATTTTGTGGTACAATAGTGGTTGTGGTGGTCCAGTAGTGGATGTAGTAGTGGATGTAGTGGACCAGTAGTGGATGTGGTGGACCAGTAGTGGACATGTTGGGCCAGTGGTGGATTTGGCGATCCAGTAGTGGACATGTTGGGCCAGTAGTGGATTTGGCGATCCAGTAGTGGATGGGGTGGTCCAGTAGTGGAGTGGGTGGTCCAGCAGTGGATGTGGTGGTCCAGTAGTGGATGTGGTTTTCCAGTAGTGAATGTGGTGGTCCAGAAGTGGATGTGGTAGATGATGTGGTGGACCAGTCGTGGATGTGGTGGACCAGTAGTGGATGTGGTTGGCCAATAGTGGATGGGGTGGTCCAGTAGTGGATGTGGTGGTCCAGTAGTGGATGTGGTGATGCAGTAATGGATCTGGTGATCAGTAGTGGATGTGGTTGTCTAGTAGTAGATGTGGTGATGCAGTAGAGGATGTGGTGGTCCAGTAGTAGATGTGGTGATGCAATAGTGGATTGGTTGGTCCAGTAGTGGATGTAGTAGTGGATGTGGTGGTTCAGTAGTGGATGAGGTGATCCAGTAGAGGATGTGGATGCGGTGGTCCAGTAGTGGATGCGGTGGTCCAGTAGTCATTGTGGTGGTCCAGTAGTGGATGTGGTGGTCCAGTAGTCGATGTGGTGGTTCAGTAGTGGATGTGGTGATCCAGTAGTGGATGTGGTGGTCCAGTAGTGAATCTGGTGATAAAGTAGGGGATGTGGTGGTCCAGTAGTGAATGTGTTTGTCCAATAGAGGATGTGGTGGTCCAGTAGTAGACTTGTTGGTTCAGTAGTGGATGTAGTAGTGGATGTGGTGGTTCAGTAGTAGATGCAGTGGTCCAGTAGTGGATGCGGTGGTCGAGTAGTCATTGTGGTGGTCCAGTAGTGGATGTGGTGGTGCAGTAGTGGATGTGTTGGTCCAGTAGTTGATGTGGTGATCAAGTAGTGGATGCGGTGGTCCATTATTGGTTATTGTGATCCAGTAGTGGATGTGGTGGTCCAGTAGTGGATGCGGTGGTCCAGTAGTGATGTGGTGGTCCAGTAGTAGATGCGGTTGTCCAGTAGTCATTGTGGTGGTCCAGTAGTCATTGCGGTGGTCCAGTAGTGGATGCGGTAGTCCAGTAGTGGATGCGGTGGTCCAGTAGTGGATGTGGTGGTCCAGTAGTCATTGCGGTGGTCCAGTAGTGGATGCGAAGGTCCAGTAGTGCAGACGGTGGTCCAGTAGTGGATGCGGTGGTCCAGTAGTGGATGCGGTGGTCCATTATTGGTTATTGTGATCCAGTAGTGGATTTGGTGGTCTAGTAGTGGATGCGGTGGTCCAGTAGTCATTGCGGTGGTCCAGTAGTGGATGCGGTGGTGCAGTAGTGGATGCGGTGATCCAGAAGTGGATGTGGTGGTGCAGTAGTGGATGCGGTGATCCAGTAGTGGATGTGGTGATCCAGTAGTGGATATGGTGGTCGGTCCAGTAGTGGATGCGGTGGTCCAGTAGTGGATGTGGTGGTCCAGTAGTGGATGTGGTGGTCCAGTAGTGGATGTAGTAGAGTATGTGGTGATCCAGTAGTGGATGTTGTGGTACAATAGTGGTTGTGGTGGTCCAGTAGTGGATGTAGTAGTGGATGTAGTGGACCAGTAGTGGATGTAGTGGACCAGTAGTGGACATGTTGGGCCAGTAGTGGATTTGGCGATCCAGTAGTGGATGGGGTTGTCCAGTAGTGGATGGGGTGGTCCAGTAGTGGATGTGGTTTTCCAGTAGTGAATGTGGTGGTCCAGAAGTGGATGTGGTGGTCCAGTAGATGATGTGGTGGACCAGTAGTGGATGTGGTGGACCAGTAGTGGATATGGTTGGCCAATAGTGGATGGGGTGGTCCAGTAGTGGATGTGGTGGTCCAGTAGTGGATGTGGTGATCCAGTAATGGATCTGGTGATCCAGTAGTGGATGTGGTGGTCCAGTAATGGATGTGGTTGTCTAGTAGTAGATGTGGTGCTGCAGTAGACGATGTGGTTGTCCAGTAGTAGATGTGGTGATGCAGTAGTGGATTGGTTGGTCCAGTAGTGGATGTAGTAGTGGATGTGGTGGTTCAGTAGTGGATGAGGTGATCCTGTAGAGGATGTGGATGCGGTGGTCCAGTAGTCATTGTGGTGGTCCAGTAGTCATTGCGTTGGTCCAGTAGTGGATGCGGTGGTCCGGTAGTGGATGTGGTGGTCCAGTAGTCATTGCGGTGGTCCAGTAGTGGATGCGAAGGTCCAGTAGTGCAGACGGTGGTCCAGTAGTGGATGCGGTGGTCCAGTAGTGGATGCGGTGGTCCAGTAGTGGATGTGGTGTTCCAGTTGTCTTTGCGGGGGTCCAGTAGTGGATGCGAAGGTCCAGTAGTGCAGACGGTGGTCCAGTAGTGGATGCGGTGGTCCAGTAGTGGATAAGGTGGTCCATTATTAGTTATTGTGATCCAGTAGTGGATGTGGTGGTCCAGTAGTGGATGCGGTGGTCCAGTAGTGATATGGTGGTCCATTAGTGGATGCGGTGGTCCAGTAGTGGCTGCGGTGGTCCAGTATTGGTTATGGTGATCCAGTAGTGGATGTGGTGGTCTAGTGATGATGCGGTGGTCTAGTAGTGAATGCGGTGGTCCAGAAGTGGATGTGGTGGTACAGTAGAGGATGTGGTATTTCAGTAGTGGATGTGGTGGTCCAGTAGAGGATGTAGTACAGTAGTGGATGTAGTAGAGTATGTGGTGATCCAGTGGTGGATGTTGTGGTATAGTAGTGGTTGTGGTGGTCCAGTAGTGGATGTAGTAGTGGATGTGGTGGACCAGTAATGGACATATTGGGCCAGTAGTGGATTTGGAGGTCCAGTAGTGTATGGGGCGGTCATGTAGTAGATGAGGTGGTCCATTAGAGGATGTAGTGGTCCAGTAGTGGATGTGGTGGTCCCTTAGTGGTTGTGGTGGTACAAAGGTTGATGCGGTGATCCAGTACTGGATAATATGGTTGTCCAGTAGTAGATGTGGTTATCCAGTAGTGGTTATGGATGTCCAGTAGTGAATGTGGTGGTCCAGTAGTGGATGTTGTGGTCCAGTAGTGGATGTGATGTTCCAGTAGTGGATGTGGTTTTGCAGTAGTGAATGTGGTGGTCCAGTAGTGGATGTGATACAGTAGTGGATGTAGTAGAGGTTGTGGTGATCCAGTAGTGAATGTGGTGGTCCAGTAGTGAATTTGGTACAGTAGTGGATGTAGTAGAGGATTTAGTGGTCCCGTAGTGGATGTGGTGATCCAGTAGTGGATGTGAAAGTCCAGTGGTGAATGTGGATGTGGTGATCCAGTAGTGGATGTGATGGTCCAGTAGTGGATGTGGTTTTCCAGTGGTGAATATGGTGGTCCAGAAGTGGATATGGCGGTCCAGTAGATAATGTGGTGGACCAGTAGTGGATGTGGTTGGCCAATAGTGGATGTGGTGGTCCAGTAGTTGATGTGGTGATCCAGTAGTGGATGTGGTGGTCCAGTAGTGGATGTGGTGGTCCAGTAGTGGATGTGGTGATCCAATAGTGGATGTGGTGGTCCAGTAGTGAATCTGGTGGTAAAGTAGGGGATGTTGTGGTCCAGTAGTGAATGTGTTTGTCCAATAGTAGATGTGGTAATCCAGTAGTGGATATGGTAGTCCAGTGGTGGTCCGGTAGTGGATTTGTTGGTCCAGTCGTGGATGTAGTAGTGGATGTGGTGGTTCAGTAGAGGATATAATGGTCCAGTAGTGGATGCGGTGGTCCAGTAGTCAATGCGGTGGTCCAGTACTGGAAGCGAAGGTTCAGTAATGCATGCGGTGGTCCAGTAGTGCATTCGGTGGTCCAGTATTGGTTTAGGTGATCCAGTAGTGGAAGTGGTGGTCCAGTAGTGGATGTGGTGGTCCAGTAGAGATGTGGTGGTCCAGTAGTGGATGCGGTGGTCTAGTAGTGGATGCGGTGGTCCAGTAGTGGATGCGGTGGTCCAGTATTGGTTATGGTGATCCAGTAGTGGTTGTGGTGGTCTAGTTGTGGATGCGGTGATCTAGTAGTGATGCGGTGGTCCAGTAGTGGATGCGGTGGTCCAGTACTGGATGCGAATGTTGAGTAATGCATGCGGTGGTCCAGTAGTGCATTCGGTGGTCCAGTATTGGTTATGGTGATCCAGTAGTGGAAGTGGTGGTCCAGTAATGGATGTGGTGGTCCAGTAGTGATGTGGTGGTCCAGTAGTGGATGCGGTGGTCTAGTAGTTGATGCGGTGGTCCAGTAGTGGATGCGGTGGTCCAGTATTGGTCATGGTGATCCAGTAGTGGATATGGGGGTCTAGTTGTGGATGCGGTGATCTAGTAGTGGATGTGGTGTCCAGTAGTGGATGCGGTGGTCTGGTAATGATGCGGTGGTCTAGTGGTGATGCGGAGGTCTAGTAGTGGATGCGGTGGTCTAGTAGTGGATGCGGAGGTCCAGTAGTGGATGCGGTGGTCCAGTATTGGTTATGGTGATCCAGTAGTGGATGTGGTGGTCTAGTTGTGGATGCGGTGATCTTGTAGTGATGCGGTGGTTCAGTAGTGGATGCGGTTGTCCAGTATTGGTTATGGTGATCCAGTAGTGGATGTGGTGTCCAGTAGTGGATGTGGTGGTCTAGTAATGATGCGGTGGTCTAGTGGTGATGCGGTGGTCTAGTAGTGAATGCGGTGGTCCAGTATTGGTTATGGTGATCCATAGTGGATGTGGTTGTCCAGTAGTGGATGCGGTGGTCTAGCAGTGATGCGGAGGTCCAGTAGTGGATGCGGTGGTCTATTAGTGGATGCGGTGACCCTATAGTAGATGTAATGGTTCAGAAGTGGATGTGGAGGTCCAGTAGTGGGTGTGGAGATCCAGTATTGGTTATAGTGATCCAGTAGTTGATCTGGTGGTCTAGTAGTGGATGCGGTGGTCCAGTAGTGATGTTGTGGTCCAGTAGTGGATGCGGTGGTCTAGTAGTGGATGCGGTGGTCCAGTATTGGAAGCGGTGGTCCAGTATTGGTTATGATGATCCAGTAGTGGATGTGGTGGTCTAGTTGTGGATGGGGTGATTTAGTAGTGATGCGGTGGTTCAGTAGTGGATGCGGTGGTCCAGTATTGGTTATGGTGATCCAGTAGTGGATGTGGTGTCCAGTAGTGAATGCGGTGGTCTAGTAATGATTCTGTGGTCTAGTGGTGATGCGGTGGTTTAGTAGTAAATGCGGTGTTCCAGTAGTGGATGCGGTGGTCCAGGAGTGGATGCGGTGGTCTAGCAGTGATGCGGTGGTACAGTAGTGGATGAGGTGGTCCAGTAGTGGATGCGGTGGTCTAGTAGTGGATGCGGTGGTCCAGTAGTGGATGTGGTGTTCCAGGAGTGGATGTGATTGTCAGGTAGTTCATGTGATGGTCCAGTATTTGATGTGGTGGTCTGGCAGTGATGCGGTGGTCTGGTAGTGATGCGGTGGTCCAGTAGTGTTTGTGGTGTTCCAGTAGTGGATGTGGTGGACCAGTAGTGGATTCGGTGGTCCAGTAGTGGATGTTGTTGTCCATTAATGAATTCGGTTGGCTAGTAGTGGATGCGATGGTCCAGTAGTGGATGCGGTGGTCCAATAGTGGATGTGGTGGTAGAGTAGTGGATGTGGTGGTTCAGTAGTGGATATGGTGGTCCAGTACTGGATGTGGTGGTCATGACGTGGATGAGGTGGTCCAGTAGTGGTTGCGGTGGCCCTTTAGTGGATGTAATGGTCCAGAAATGGATGTGGAGGTCCGGTAATGGGTGTGGATGTCCAGTAGTGGATGTGGTGGTCCAGTAGTGGATGTTGTTGTCCAATAGTGGATGCGGTGGTCCAGTAGTGGATTTGGTGGTCCAATAGTGGATGCGGTGGTCCAGTAGTGGATGTGGTGGTCCAGTAGTGGATGTGATATTTCAGCAGTGGATTTGGTGTTCCAGTAGTGGATGTGGTGGTCCAGTAGTGGATGTGGTGGTCGGTCCAGAACTGGATGTGGTGGGCCAGTAGTGGATTTGGTGGTCTAGTAGTGGGTGTGGTTGTCAGTAGTGGATGTGGTTGTCGAATAGTGGATGTGGTGTTCCAGTAGTGAATGTGGTAGTCCAGTAGTGGTTGTGGTGGTCTAGTAGTGGATGTGGTGGTCCAGTAGTGGATGTGGTGGTCCACCAGTGTTTGTGATTTTCTAGTATTGGATGCAGTGGTCTAGTATTGGATTCAGTGGTCTAGTAGTGGATGCAGTGATCTAGTAGTGGATGTGGTTGTCTAATGAATATTGTGATATCGATGTGAATGCAGGTGGCTGGTAGTGAATGAGTGGTGTAGTAGTGAATGAGTTGTGTAGCAGTGAATGGGTGGTGTAGTAGTGTAACCAGAGGTCTAGTGAATGAGTGATGTAATAGTGTAACCAGAGATCTGGTGAATGAGTGGTGTAGTAGTGTAACCAGTGGTCTAGTGAATGAGGGGTGTAGTAGTGTAACCAGTGGTCTAGTGAATGAGTGGTGTAGTACTTAATGAGTGGTGTAGTAGTGTATCCAGTTGTCTAGTGAATGAGTGGTGTAGTAGTGAATGAGTGGTGTAGTAGTGTATCCAGTTGTCTAGTGAATGAGTGGTGTAGTAGTGAATGAGTGATGTAGTAGTGAATGAGTGGTGTAATAGTGTAACCAGAGGTCTAGTGAATGAATGGTGTAGTAGTGAATGAGTGATGTAGTAGTGTAACCAGTGGTCTAGTGAATGAGTCGTGTAATAGTGTAACCAGAGGTCTAGTGAATGAGTGATTTAATAGTGTAACCAGAGGTCTAGTGAATGGGTCGTGTAATAGTGTAACCAGAGGTCTAGTGAATGAGTGATGTAATAGTGTAACCAGAGGTCTAGTGAATGATTGGTGTAATATTGTAACCAGTGGTCTAGTGAATGAGTGATGTAATAGTGTAACCAGAGATCTGGTGAATGAGTGATGTAATAGTGTAACCAGAGGTCTAGTGAATGAGTGGTGTAGTAGTGTAACCAGAGGTCTAGTGAATGATTGGTGTAATATTGTTACCAGAGGTCTAGTGAATGTGTGATGTAATAGTGTAACCAGAGATCTGGTGAATGAGTGATGTAATAGTGTAACCAGAGGTTTGGTGAATGAGTTGTGTAGTAGTGTAACCAGAGGTCTAGTGAATGAGTTGTGTAGTAGTGTAACCAGAGGTCTAGTGAATGAGTGATGTAATAGTGTAACCAGAGGTCTAGTGAATGAGTGTTGTAATAGTGTAACCAGAGGTCTAGTGAATGAGTGATGTAATAGTTTAACCAGAGGTCTAGTGAATGAGTGATGTAATTGTGAAACCAGAGGTCTAGTGAATGAGTGGTGTAGTAGTGTAAACAGAGGTCTAGTGAATGAGTGGTGTAATAATGTAACCAGTGGTCTAGTGAATGAGTGGTAGTAGTGAATAAGTGGTGTTATAATTGTAACCAGTGGTCTAGTGAATGAGTGGTGTAGTAGTGAATGAGTGGTGTAGTAGTGTAACCAGTGGTCTAGTGAATGAGTGGTGTAGTAGTGTAACCAGTGGTCTAGTGAATGTTTGGTGTAGTAGTGAATGAGTGGTGTAGTAGTGTAAACAGGGGTCTAGTGAGTGAGTAATAGTGAATGCAGTGGTGTAATAGTGTAACCAGTGGTCTAGTGAATGAGTGGTGTAGTAGTGAATGAGTGGTATAGTAGTGTAACCAGTGTCTAGTGAATGAGTGGTGTATTAGTGTAACCAGATGTCTAGTGAATGAGTGGTAGTAGTGAAAGAATGGTGTAGTAGTGTAACCAGTGTCTAGTGAATGAGTGGTGTATTAGTGTAACCAGTGGTCTAGTGAATGATTGGTGTAGTAGTGAATGAGTGGTGTAGTAGTGTAAACAGGGGTCTAGTGAATGAGTAATAGTGAATGCAGTGGTGTATTAGTGTAACCAGTGGTCTAGTGAATGAGTGGTGTAATAGTGTAACCAGTGGTCTAGTGAATGAGTGGTAGTAGTGAATGAGTGGTGTAGTAGTGTAACCAGTGTCTAGTGAATGATTGGTGTAGTAGTGAATTGGTGATGCAGTAGTGAATGAGTGGTGTAGTAGTGTAACCAGAGGTCTAGTGAATGAGTGGTAGTAGTGAATGAGTGGTGCAGTAGTGTAACCAGTGGTCTAGTGAATGAGTGGTCTAGTGAATGAGTGGTGTAGTAGTGAATGAGTGGTGTAATAGTGAATGATTGGTGTAGTAGTGTAACCAGAGGTCTAGTGAAAGAGTGGTTTAGTAGTGAATGAGTGGTTGTAGTGAATGAGTAGTGTAGTAGTGTAACCAGATGTCTAGTGAATGAGTGGTAGTAGTGAATGAGTGGTGTAATAGTGTAACCAGAGGTCTAATGAATGAGTGGTAGTAGTGAATGAGTGGTGTAATAGTGTAACCAGTGGTCTAATGAATGAGTGGTAGTAGTGAATGAGTGGTGTAATAGTGTAACCAAAGGTCTAGTGAATGAGTGGTAGTAGTGAATGAGTGATGTAGTAGTGAATGAGTGGTGTAATAGTGTAACCAGTGGTCTAGTGAATGAGTGGTGGTAGTGAATGAGTGGTGTAGTAGTGAATGAGTGGTGTAGTAGTGTAACCAGAGGTCTAGTGAATGATTGGTAGTAGTGAATGAGTGGTGTAGTAGTGAATGAGTGGTGTAATAGTGTAACCAGAGGTCTAGTGAATGAGTGATAGTAATGAATGAGTGGTAGTAGTGATTATTTGGTGTAATAGTGTAACCAGAGGTCTAGTGAATGAGTGGTGTAGTAGTGAATGCAGTGGGCTGGTAGTGAATGAGTGATGTAATACCGTAACCAGAGGTCTAGTGAATGAGTGGTGTATTAGTGTAACCAGTGGTCTAGTGAATGAGGGGTGTAGTAGTGTAACCAGTGGTCTTGTGAATGAGTGGTGTAGTAGTGAATGAGTGGTGTAGTAGTGTATCCAGTTGTCTAGTGAATGAGTGGTGTAGTAGTGAATGAGTGATGTAGTAGTGAATGAGTGGTGTAATAGTGTAAGCAGTGGTCTAGTGAATGAGTCGTGTAATAGTGTAACCAGAGGTCTAGTGAATGAGTGATTTAATAGTGTAACCAGAGGTCTAGTGAATGAATGGTGTAGTAGTGAATGAGTGGTGTAGTAGTGTAAGCAGTGGTCTAGTGAATGAGTCGTGTAATAGTGTAACCAGAGGTCTAGTGAATGAGTGATTTAATAGTGTAACCAGAGGTCTAGTGAATGAGTGATGTAATAGTGTAACCAGAGGTCTAGTGAAAGATTGGTGTAATATTGTAACCAGATGTCTAGTGAATGAGTGATGTAATAGTGTAACCAGAGGTCTAGTGAATGAGTGATGTAATAGTGTAACCAGAGATCTGGTGAATGAGTGATGTAATAGTGTAAACAGAGGTCTAGTGAATGAGTGTTGTAGTAGTGTAACCAGAGGTCTAGTGAATGATTGGTGTAATATTGTTACCAGAGGTCTAGTGAATGAGTGATGTAATAGTGTAACCAGTGGTCTAGTGAATGATTGGTGTAGTAGTGAATGAGTGATGTAATAGTGTAACCAGAGGTCTAGTGAATGAGTGGTGTAGTAGTGTAACCAGAGGTCTAGTGAATGAGTGATGTAATAGTGTAACCAGAGGTCTAGTGAATGAGTGGTGTAATAGTGTAACCAGAGGTCTAGTGAATTAGTGATGTAATAGTGTAACCAGAGGTCTAGTGAATGAGTGATGTAATTGTGTAACCAGAGGTCTAGTGAATAAGTGGTGTAATAGTGTAACCAGAGGTCTAGTGAATGAGTGATGTAATAGTGTAACCAGAGGTCTAGTGAATGAGTGGTGTAGTAGTGTAACCAGAGGTCTAGTGAATGAATGGTGTAATGGTGTAACCAGTGGTCTAGTGAATGAGTCGTGTAATTAGTGGTAGTAGTGAATATGTGGTGTAGTAGTGTAACCAGTGGTCTAGTGAATGAGTGGTGTAGTAGTGTAACCAGTGGTCTAGTGAATGAGTGGTGTAGTAGTGTAGTAGTGTAACCAGAGGTCTAGTGAATGAGTGGTGTAATAGTGTAACCAGTGGTCTAGTGAATGAATCGTGTAATGAGTGGTAGTAGTGAATAAGTGGTGTAGTAGTGTAACCAGTGGTCTAGTGAATGAGTGGTGTAGTAGTGAATGAGTGGTGTAGTAGTGAATAAGTGGTGTAGTAGTGTAACCAGTGGTCTAGTGAATGAGTGGTGTAGTAGCGTAACCAGTGGTCTAGTGAATGATTGGTGTAGTAGTGAATGAGTGGTGTTGTTGTGTAGACAGGGGTCTAGTGAATGAGTAATAGTGAATGCACTGTTGTAATAGTGTAACCAGTGGTCTAGTGAATGAGTGGTGTAGTAGTGAATGAGTGGTATAATAGTGTAACCAGTGGTCTAGTGAATGAGTGGTGTAGAAGTGTTACCAGTGGTCTATTGAATGATTGGTGTAGTAGTGAATGAGTGGTGTAGTAGTGTAAACAGGGGTCTAGTGAATGAGTACTAGTGAATGCAGTGGTGTAATAGTGTAACCAGTGTTCTAGTGAATGAGTGGTGTAATAGTGTAACCAGTGGTCTAGTGAATGAGTGGTAGTAGTGACAGAGTGGTGAAGTAGTGTAACCAGTGATCTAGTGAATGAGTGGTGTAGCAGTGAATGAGTGGTGTAATAGTGTAACCAGTGGTCTAGTGAATGAGTGGTGTAGTAGTGAATGAGTGGTGTAGTAGTGAATGAGTGGTGTAATAGTGAATGAGTGGTGTAGTAGTGTAACCACAGGTCTAGTGAATGAGTGGTGTAGTAATGAATGAGTGGTGTAGTAGTGAATGAGTGGTGTAGTAATGAATGAGTGGTGTAGTAGTGTAACCAGAGGTCTAGTGAATGAGTGGTGTAGTAATGAATGAGTGGTGTAGTAGTGTAACCAGAGGTCTAGTGAATGAGTGATTTAGTAGTGAATGTGTGGTTGTAGTGAATGAGTGGGTTAGTAGTGTAACCAGATGTCTAGTGAATGAGTGGTAGTAGTGAATGAGTGGTGTAATAGTGTAACCAGTGGTCTAATGAATGAGTGGTAGTAGTGAATGAGTGGTGCAATAGTGTAACCAGAGTTCTAGTGAATGAGTGGTAGTAGTGAATGAGTGATGTAGTAGTGAATGAGTGGTGTAATAGTGTAACCAGTGGTCTAATGAATGAGTGGTAGTAGTGAATGAGTGGTGCAATAGTGTAACCAGAGTTCTAGTGAATGAGTGGTAGTAGTGAATGAGTGATGTAGTAGTGAATGAGTGGTGTAATAGTGTAACCAGAGGTCTAGTGAATGAGTGGTGTAATAGTGTAACCAGTTGTCTAGTGAATGAGTGGTAGTAGTGAATGAGTGGTGTAGTAGTGAATGAGTGGTGTAATAGTGTAACCAGAGGTCTAGTGAATGAGTGGTGTAATAGTGTAACCAGTGGTCTAGTGAATGAGTGGTAGTAGTGAATGTGTGGTGTAGTAGTGAATGAGTGGTGTAATAGTGTAACCAGTGGTCTAGTGAATGAGTGATAGTAGTGAATGCAGTGGGCTGGTAGTGAATGAGTGGTGTAATAGTGTAACCAGAGGTCTAGTGAATGAGTGGTGTAGTAGTGTAACCAGTGGTCTAGTGAATGAGTGGTAGTAGTGAATGAGTGGTGTAGTAGTGAATGAGTGGTGTAATAGTGTAACCAGAGGTCTAGTGAATGAGTGGTGTAATAGTGTAACCAGTGGTCTAGTGAATGAGTGGTGTAATAGTGTAACCAGTGGTCTAGTGAATGAGTGGTGTAGTAGTGAATGAGTGGTGTAATAGTGTAACCAGAGGTCTAGTGAATGAGTGATAGTAGTGAATGCAGTGGGCTGGTAGTGAATGAGTGGTGTAGTAGTGTAACCAGAGGTCTCGTTATGTGCATGCTTGATTCGTCCTTCGACTGGCCTGGTGATACTATGTACTACAATATATTCTCTATTAATATGGGCGAGAGCGCAATATCGCGAGATTCCCTCGCAGTCTCGCATTATAAACGTCACCGTGACACTGCAAGAACGTAAGACGAAAATGCTTGGTGAGGTCTCGTCTTGCATTTTCGCATTCTCGCCTAGCGTTCTTGCGTTGTCGCCTCGTGTTCTCGATTTCTGTCGTGTACATTGCTAGATCGCAATATTGTGGGCTATCCATACACACCACCGTACTCCGACCATGTAAAAGATATGTAGTATTCAGTAAAATTACGGTGATCCCAGGTTTCTGTATTTTCTCTATAACCAAATAATGTTGTGGAAAGCTATTAATGATAAGTCAATATATTCGCCACGGCTGACCGTCTTCTGTCATAGATGCTGTTCGATCCCTGACCATTGTGTATTATCTCTTCTCTCTAAGCTATGTATCATACTTCACTTGGCATGCCTGACATGCATAATGAAACGGGAAACTCTGTGTCACGTGCACGTGCATATATTTTGATATATTGCACTGTGATATATTTAAGCAGCACATGGGAAAAGGCTATCCGTTATGTCGTCCGTCCGTCCGGATTACGTCCAAATAAAGGTTACACCTTCTGTTTATCTTGACTTTGAAGATAGCGATATTGCGGGGATAACAGTATGTTCCTCTTATCGACCAGGATATTGCAGGGATAACAGTATGTTCCTCTTATCGACCTGGGATATTGCAGGGATAACAGTATGTTCCCCTTATCGACCTGGGATATTGCAGGGATAACAGTATGTTCCCCTTATCGACCTGGGATATTGCAGGGATAACAGTATGTTCCCCTTATCGACCTGGGATATTGCAGGGATAACAGTATGTTCCCCTTTATCGACCTGGGATATTGCATGGATAACAGTATGTTCCCCTTATCGACCTGGGATATTGCAGGGATAACAGTATGTTCCTCTTATCGACCTGGGATATTGCAGGGATAACAGTATGTTCCCCGTATCGACCTGGATATTGCAGGGATAACAGTATGTTCCTCTTATCGACCTGGGATATTGCAGGGATAACAGTATGATCCCCTTATCGACCTGGGATTTTGCAGGGAAAACAGTATGTTCCCCTTATCGACCTTGGATATTGCAGGGATAACAGTATGTTCCCATTATCGACCTAGGATATTGCATGGATAACAGTGTGTTCCCCTTATCGACCTGGGATATTGCAGGGATAACAGTATGTTCCCCTTATCGACCTGGGATATTGCAGGGATAACAGTATGTTCCTCTTATCGACCTGGGATATTGCAGGGATATTGCAGGGATAACAGTATGTTCCCCTTATCGACCTGGGATATTGCAGGGATAACAGTATGTTCCCCTTATCGATCTGGGATATTGCAGGGATAACAGTATGTTCCTCTTATCGACCAGGATATTGCAGGGATAACAGTATGTTCCTCTTATCGACCAATGATATTGCAGGGATAACAGTATGTTCCCCTTATCGACCTGGGATATTGCAGGGAAAACAGTATGTTCCCTTATCGACCTGGGATATTGCAGGGATAACAGTATGTTCCCCTTATCGACCTGGGATATTGCATGGATAACAGTATGTTCCCCTTATCGACCTGGGATATTGCAGGGATAACAGTATGTTCCTCTTATCGACCTGGGATATTGCAGGGATAACAGTATGTTCCTCTTATCGACCTGGAAAGCTGATGTTGCTTAAAGTACGAAATATATGTCACGTCCAGTTTTGGGTAGAAGTTCTCATTCTCAGCTTCTGTTGGTAGGATATTGAGCAGAGCTGTAGATAATTTTTGACTACAACAAATTTTCGTGGCGAAAAGTCGAAATTTTACACTATCGGATTGGCGACTTTGCGAGTCGAAATTTCGTCCAAAACGGCGGGTTTTACTCATCAGATTCAAAATGAAAATGAAAAAGTAAACAATTACTTTAAATAGTTCATGCTTTCAAATTAAATGTGAATTAATACATTTTAAAAGAAACAACTATATGCATTCTGATTAAATGGAAGTTAAGTAAAAACAATAGAAACACGGTATGACCTTAATATTCGACATATGCTTTTTCATCATGTAAATATGGAATAAACTGTTCCACAGGACACAGTCCATACACATATATTACTCATGATTTTTTTAAAAGTTATGACTTTTTGTAGTTAGTTGATGAGTAGTGATACTCACAGTTTTAAAAACTGAGAGGTTTTGTAAAAAAAAAAGGTTAAGTAAAACACTCAAAAACTTGAGCTTATCTACAACTCTGCTTGGTGGACCCTCTTCATGTAGCACCCCCGTGGTCGCGACCTTCATGTAGCACCCCCGTGGTCGCGACCTTCTTCATGTAGCACCCCCGTGGTCGCGACCTTCTTCATGTAGCACCCCCGTGGTCGCGACCTTCATGTAGCACCCCCGTGGTCGCCACCTTCATGTAGCACCCCCGTGGTCGCGACCTTCATGTAGCACCCCCGTGGTCGCCACCTTCATGTAGCACCCCCGTGGTCGCGACCTTCATGTAGCACCCCCGTGGTCGCCACCTTCATGTAGCACCCCCGTGGTCGCGACCTTCATGTAGCACCCCCGTGGTCGCCACCTTCATGCCTCTCACTGGAAAAAAGTAGGTGATCTGCCTCCACCACATTAAAAAATCGACTGACATATATGGCCAAATATGTGCTAAAGATGACGTAAAACACCAATCAAACAAAAACATCAAAAGCAAAATTCACTTTATCATGCTGTGTCATAATTAATGCACAACCGTCCCTCTTGATAACAAGTTTATCCAACACCGGGATAAATGCTGGAAAGTAAACAACTTTTATTACAAACAATCTCAAAAGTCAACAAGTTCTCCTTCTAATCTCCCTCCCCTAAAACAAACACCTGTTCTAGTTTACATTGTTTATAGATGCAAGTATACCATGGTTGGACTTCACAGATAGGAGAACGAAAGTTTGCACCTCTTGAAATTCTGGCATAATTTTAAACTGTTGATGCTTGGCTCTTGAAATTTCGCATATTTTAATAAATTTACGGGTTTCGTTACGCAACCCTCTAAGTCTTGAATCGACGAAGCGACGGACTTCCAACAACCAATCGGAGCTGGTGAAATAGACACAGGCACATCTAGCTATTTCGGAGGGCTTAGGTGTCCGACTGAAATCTAGAAATATAATATACTCAGTTGCAGAAGAAAGTGGACACTGAGTTTTGTTTAGATTTAATTGTATAAAGTTTATTTAGAATTAAATTGGCAAATTCCAAAATGAATATGCCATGTTTGGTACCAAAATTTTTATCATTCCATTGCCAATACGATGTTGTCATTTGTTTTTCAATAGGGGACTGTCGCTTGATAAAGAGGATAGGGTGCAAAGCGAAATTTCAATGTGTGTTTCTGTTGCAACTGAGTATATTGTTTTCCTATGTTTAAAGGGACACATGGCAATCTTGAATTTTATATCAAGCATTTAAACTAGCTCCTCGATTTATTAATGGTGTATCAATTTCATTTAAAACTGCGTGCATAATTATCATTAAATAAAATTTAGAATTTTCAATTTTAAACTGCTTGCATATCATTAAAATTTAGAATTTTCTTGTTTTCTTCATTTTTCGGATATTTTTTTAAATATATTGTTAGTGCAATATAATCAATATTTGGTTATATATATAAACAAAAAAATTTGCTTCAAACCTTTCTAAAAAAAATAGCACATAATATTATGCAAGTTATATAGTAAAAAACTAACGATTTTTAAACAAATCAAGATTGCCATGTGTCCATCTAAGGGTCAAAACATAATGAATTAGCCGAAAAATAACTCATTATTTATTTGAGGCGACATATCATAGTCACATGACTGATGATCAACTCTCATATACAAATAATGAAATTCAACAGGGAGTTGTGAATATTAAAACATATTACTGGCATCACTATTAGATAAAATGTGAAGGAACAAAATGGTGGACTGCAAAACTGTCATTTATAAAATAAAATAAAATATATAAAATAATAAAATAAAAAAATAAAAAAATATATATATATAATAAAATAAAAATAAAAATAAAATATATTTTTTAAATAAAATGAAATAAAATAAAATAAAATAAAATATATAATAAACTAAAAAATAAATACAATATTTATTATATAAAATGAAATAAAATAAAATAAAATAAAATAAAATAAAATAAAATAAAATGAATAAAATAAAATAAAATAAAATAATTTTTTTAAAATAAAATGAAAGTTATACACAACAAACATGTTCTCACAAATAAAACATTATCGCAGTCGATGGCAAACACGAGCAGCTTATGTGGTACTGAACCGCCATCACTGTTTCTTATAATATTATTCGGAGCGTAAGCTGCCTCGAGGTAATACACGTGACAAAATAACAAACATTCGCACAGGTCCTTTAATGTGTTGTCGACTGGTGGGTGGCTTACTAGAACTGGCTTTTTAAATGAATAGATCTGAAGTTATACTAGTTGACCTAGTTGAACTGAAGTTATAACTTCTGAGTTACCAACAAACAAAAAGCCCACAATCCTAGACGAATACCTATATAATAATAAATGTCACCCGACACTTTATAATACGTATTCCGTGTGTATTTGCAGTCCCCCATTTCGTTCTTCACGTTTTCAATGGTGGGAGGATTAATACCCCCAAATTATCGCTGAAAAGGAGTTAAAATGGCGACATACCACCGAAATTCACGGCATTGTACTCGTGTCGGGGAGCTACTTTCCGCGAGCATAATGTTAGTGTTAAAGTAAACAGGTCAGTGGGTACAACCGTGCGGTATGTCTACACCAAATATTTCGTTTGTCTGTTTGGTGTTTTCCGTCATTTTCCAGCGCGTTTAAGGCTATGCATGACGGTCGATTGTTTGTGGTGGAGGCAGATCACCAACTTATTCCTGGGCAGAACCAGTACTGAATACATCCCGCCATCCGTTACATCCCGCCATCCGTAATGGTGGAGGCAGATCACCAACTTATTCCTGGGTAGAACCAGTACTGACTACATCCCGCCATCCGTAATGGTGGAGGCAGATCACCAACTTATTCCTGGGTAGAACCAGTACTGACTACATCCCGCCATCCGTAATGGTGGAGGCAGATCACCAACTTATTCCTGGGCAGAACCAGTACTGAATACATCCCGCCATCCGTAATGGTGGAGGCAGATCACCAACTTATTCCTGGGTAGAACCAGTACTGAATACATCCCGCCATCCGTAATGGTGGAGGCAGATCACCAACTTATTCCTGGGTAGAACCAGTACTGACTACATCCCGCCATCCGTAATGGTGGAGGCAGATCACCGACTTATTCCTGGGCAGAACCAGTACTGAATACATCCCGCCATCCGTAATGGTGGAGGCAGATCACCGACTTATTCCTGGGTAGAACCAGTACTGAATACATCCCGCCATCCGTAATGGTGGAGGCAGATCACCAACTTATTCCTGGGTAGAACCAGTACTGACTACATCCCGCCATCCGTAATGGTGGAGGCAGATCACCAACTTATTCCTGGGCAGAACCAGTACTGAATACATCCCGCCATCCGTAATGGTGGAGGCAGATCACCGACTGGTTCCTGGGTAGAACCAGTACTGAATACATCCCGCCATCCGTAATGGTGGAGGCAGATCACCGACTTATTCCTGGGTAGAACCAGTACTGAATACATCCCGCCATCCGTAATGGTGGAGGCAGATCACCAACTTATTCCTGGGTAGAACCAGTACTGACTACATCCCGCCATCCGTAATGGTGGAGGCAGATCACCAACTTATTCCTGGGTAGAACCAGTACTGACTACATCCCGCCATCCGTAATGGTGGAGGCAGATCACCAACTTATTCCTGGGTAGAACCAGTACTGAATACATCCCGCCATCCGTAACAATCAACTCCAAAGAACCCTTAAAATGTAGCTTGCTTTCAGATTATTATTTTCCAAAAGAGAAACGTTTCTTCCAAATGAAACTGTGTAACGACTTTTAGTTGATTATTTATAATAAAGGGATACAAGGCAATCTTGATTATTTATTTTTTAAAAATCGCTGTGTCCCGTTAGTTTTTCTTCGGAACTTGCATTCGTTCAGTCATTAAGAATGTTATAAAGGAAATTGTTTTTGTATATTACTAACTGCTGGTTATATTGCACCAATAATATATATTAACATATGACAGAATATGAAGATAAACTGAAAACTCAAAATTTTATTTAATTATATGCAAGCAGGTTAAACGTCACAATGATGCTAGATTAATAAATCAGGACGTTAATGATTGATAGCAATTCAAAATTGCCGTGTGCCCCTTTAAATGACAAATAACGCGAACAGGTCGAAAGTTGGTTCACATGTGTAGAAAACAAAATATCAGTTTCTCAAAATACCGGTGTTTGTATTATAAAATAACTATACAGCTTTGTCAAATTCGGTTGGTTTAGATGGTGACGTGTACGTTTTGGAGGCACTGTGGGAGAATTATTGATGTGTAGCAAAATATAAATATCTGTGAAGTTGTAAGGTTTGTGTGTGTGTGTTGTTGTTTTTTAATTTGTGCCTCACGTTTCATCTTGTTAAATAATTCATTATTTTTTTGTTGTATACGTCATAAATATTTATTCATATGGGGTTATTATAGTTGACAAGTACTTGCTTTGTGTTCGACGTTCATATTTAGTTGAAACATATTTCTTTTACATCGATTGCGAAACAAATTCTTGCAACTTATTGTTATCACTGTCGATGGCTTCCTTGATAGAACCAGTTCTGAGCAATGTTAATTATTTATCGTTAATTATCATTAATTAACATGGCCACGGCGAGGATCTAACCAAAGACCGCTCGATCTGGAGTCCGACTCTCAACCACTGGACCACGACTCCACATTATATCTGAGCCGCGACATGCGACAATCCATAATTTGGTTATACCGGTCTATATCTCCGGTGTCGTAGGAGAAAAAAATATAAGAAGACATTACCAAAATGTTCGTGAACAAAGTGAATATCATCAACATTAAAATTTCAAATTATTCCGACTAACTTCATTTGCATTAAAGGGAATGTAGCGGCACAGCCAAACAGAACTTTTATTGAGAGTTCTGAGAAACTTGCAAAACGGTGAAAGAATTATCCAAATCGGATGATAAACCAAAAAGTTATGACCATTTGAAGGTTGTACTAAAATGGATATGGGAGCCGCCATTTTGAAAACTATGATGTCATATTTCCATATGACCATATATATGGAATTTTGATTAATATCATTTAACGCAAAGCAAATCAATGCAAATGAATGCAAACTCCTTAACTGGGCATATACAGCATTATTGCTACTAGTTATACATATTCTTCATACAGTTACTTTAATTCCCCCCCTATAAATGTGTAAATTTTCATATTTATCAATATTCCATATATGGTCATTTAGAACTGGGATGTCATAGCTCTAAAAATGGCGGCTTCCATATCCGTTTCAACAGAACCTTCAAATGATCATATCTTCTTTGTTTATCATACGATTTTGATAATTCTTTCACCGTTTTCCAAGTTTTTCAGAGCAGGTATTTGGCTGTGTCGCTTTATTCCCTTTAACTATTGTTTGTTTGAGCCAAAAAATTTCAGAAAAAACATGAGTAATTTTAAAAATACATACATATATTATATATTATTGGAATTGGCATTTTAATAGTAAATACATATACTTTAGTTTTGAAAATTGGTTGAGAAATAAATATTTTACAGCCAAAATGCTTTTTGATGGGGCTTTTCTCATGTAAACTCCTTATTGCTGGGACAGCAATAAATTAAGAAATAATAAAACAAATAATTTAAGTTAGTCTCAATAGTTTGCTATACAGCTTTCAGTATGTCTAAATACGTTTGTCACCACATTAAAACCATTTTTGTATACAAATACTAAAAAAAATAATCTAATATTTGATGCAGCAAAATATTACATTGAAAATGCCCTATCAAAAACAACCTTTGCACGTGAATTGTTTTACTTCTCAACCGATTTTAAAAAAGTAAGGTATTTTTATTTACCACTAAAGATGTCTGTTTCATTGACAATTTATTTAATTTAAAGTTGAATTTTGTCTGAAAAGTCTAAAAAATCTTTGGCTTAAACAAGCAGCCCGACCAATAGCAAAAATGGAGTTGAAAGGGAAAACACACGATAACCGTCGTCTTGTTAATTTTTAGATTTCTGGATTTCTTATAAATGTCTAACATTTGACTTCTTCGTTTGAACACATTTATGACGAAAACGTTTACAGCAATGCAAATTCATACTGATGTTGGCTATGCAAATTTGAGTGCACACGTTCAATATTGATTCAGTATACATTAACACGCTATTTTTGTGATCAAAGTACATAGTTATTGAATTATATCTGGGAAAAGTATTATATCCCAGATTATATGTACAACTGATAGTAAAATTGCATAAGTTAATAAGCTAACAAACAGAAGTTAACAAACAGAAGGGCGGTAGCCTGTCTATATAAATATAGACAGGCTACCGCCCTTCCGACAACTCAAGCTATCGTTTTTAATTTTTGGCTTCAAATATCATTGGTTAAAACCTTTCAAAAAAAAAAAAAAAAAAAAAAAAAAAAAAAAAAGAATTAAAAAAAATGGCGTTACAGGAAACACACCAAACAGTATTTTGAAATGTTTAACCTTTGCGACAGTATCATCTAACGTTAACGCGTCGCCATTAAACAAACTATGCGACCTCTAAACGACTGATACCGTCATTTCAATAAATTACCCATTTCCTTAATAATACTTAAACTGCATTCTTCTTCTTCATTAACTGGACACGCAACAATTGTAATTAAAAAAACAAGATAATTGCGGCGTGACTATATATATATATATAAGTTGAATGTTGAGAGGGAAAATCGCTGAATAGTAAACATACATTTTTATTATTATACACATAGTATTGCGACATATAAAGTTCTCCGACCTGGTTTTGTTTTATGAACGTGTTTATGTTTATTTAATTCGAAATCAATACACAACAATATATATTTACAGTTCACACATTGCAATATCTGTAAAAAGCGAGAATAAGATTTTATTTGATGACGTAGAAAACGTTGATCCACAGGTAAATGTATTTATCAGTTATTTGATATGATATATATTTATTTCCAATTTCCAATGAGGATACAACATACAATTCCACAATGCATGGCAAATGTTATTTGGCAATAGTTGTGCAGCTATACAATTCAGATTTAAATCATTTTCCCTTTCAGTCACGCAGTGGTCAAAGTAGTATCTACGTCATGCAAATACTACTTATTTTTACAACTTAGTAGCGGATTTACATATATGTTTCTCTCCGGGACTATCAAGAAATTTTCATATGATGTTTAAGAGTTAAATTTGTTAATTGATAGTACTACATTCATCTATAAGTATCATATGAGAATCATAAACAAAACCAGATATACAAGTCGAGAACATGTAGCATTCAAGGATCACCGTCAACCAAAAGTACTCACAGAAACACACAACAATTACAGAGATAAATAAAAGGCAAGATATGACATCACACACATAAAAGGGTTGACAATAGGGCAACCACCTTGGAACGGTCAGTGGCAAAAGGGCCGCTGTGGTTTAAACCAGGTCTATTGTGCACCGAACATCACTCTTACCCTATGGCCATCCCAATAAAACGGGACAGTTTTAAAGATATCCCCGCTGCAGTAATA
Source organism: Cyrtodaria siliqua (assembly GCA_037043455.1). Lineage (NCBI taxonomy): Eukaryota > Metazoa > Mollusca > Bivalvia > Adapedonta > Hiatellidae > Cyrtodaria > Cyrtodaria siliqua. The sequence goes on from JAWPHD010013131.1 coordinate 60,780, forward strand.
GGCAGTATAAGTATAACACAGAAATGATCATGTATACATGAATGTAAAAAACAAAAGCCTAGAAAGTCTAGTACTCAATGAATTGGCAAAAGCCAGGGCTACAAGAGAACACATCATTAAAGGCTTGAAGTATTTGAAATGGGTGTCTCGATTTATATATCCGCAGTATTATTTTTACTTTTACCCAGGTTAATTTAAATAAATCAAATTTTAAGTATTCACTATTTCGTCTTATTATACTATAAGTTTTAATACATAACTAGTGCAATAATATCAAAAATTTAAATGTGCAAAAACAAATGGCTTTATAATAATTAACATTAATGATTGAACAAATGCAATTGATGTAGAAAAACTAACGGGAAGCCGCTAGTTTTTAAAAAATCAAGATTGCCGTGTGTCCCTTTAAGGGTACGACAAGACAAGATGTAAGACAAACAAACATCAGACGCTACCGTCCTTTTTTAACATTTCGGTAGACATCAAAAGGGCCTACAATCTGTCCTGTCATCGCACAAACTAGCTGACACACGTTTGTTTCATTAAAACAGATACTGTAGACAAAAATATATTAATAAAGTCCTGATTAAAATGATACGAAAATGTGTTTGTTTGAAAAACGAAACTTTTATGAATGCATTCTCATATGAAAATTATATAAAACTTCTATTTAAATATATAAAAATCATGTGAAACTTTTTATATGATAATTATCTGTGGCTCCTTCTATATAAGAATCACCTGAGAAACACATGATTCTCATATGAGAATGCGAGCATATGTTTATTATGTGTGGAAAAAGTGCCTATGTACAGTACATGCAGTTATGAAGTCAGTATTAAATAAATCCAATGTACCCATATTACCGCTTGCAAAATTTATCGCCATCCCTGATTCTTTGTCATACTGCAAAGAAAATGCTCAGGATTTCACTGGTCAATGCGCCGTAGACATGAGCCCATGTCTACGTCTCGCGACGTGAACATAGGACGAATTCCCCGTAGGTACCCCATTATTCAAATATACAAAAACAAAATGGCGACGATAACGTTGCCGATTCGTATTGGAAACTGCCGATTGTTTCCTTCCTATGTGAACTTGGAAGATATCCCCTATATATTAATAGATATATAAGAATTATGAAATATTGGTTGAAAGTAATAAATACTGACAATATCATTCTAAAGACTGTGTATGGACACGCTTTACAGGACTGTAATAGCGGAAAAACTAACTGGGTTAGCAGTGTTAAGAAATTACTAGATGATTACGGTTTTTCTTATGTATTCGATAATGCTTCTTATATAAACAGTGACGTATTTTTGTATGACATTAGAATTAGAGTTTTAGATGCCTTTAAACAAAATTGGTGTGGTACCTTAAACAACAGTTCTGTGTTAACATTGTACAAAGATATTAAAACTATTTTGGAATATGAAACATATTTAGATATTTTGCCAAGAAGTTTACGTCTATATTTTACTAGACTTAGACTATCTGTGCATCCACTCAGAATACAGACTGGTAGATATGCCAACAATAGAACACTTCGTGAAGAAAGATATTGCCTAATTTGTAACAGTTTAGATATAGAAGATGAATTTCATTTTGTATGTATTTGTCCTTGTTATATTAATATTAGAAAGAAATACTTAAAACGTTGTTATTACAAACGTCCTTCTGTTTTCAAATATTTGGAGTTACTGAAATCACATGACAAGATAGAAATAATAAAACTTTCGTTATATGTTAAAGAATCAATTATATTAAGAAACGCATTATTAACTATTGAAAGGTAGTTACTTAGTTCAACCTCCTACTCTTATTTACTATACTACATAATAATAATAATAATAATAATAATGAAATGATAAATTATACCATTTGTATATATTTCACCATTGAAATCACATGACAAAAAATAATAAAACTTCCGTTATATGTTAAAGAATCAATTGTATTAAGAAACGCTTTATTAACTATTGAAAGGTAGTTACTTAGTTCAACCTCCTACTCTTATTTACTATACTACATAATAATAATAATAACAAAAATAATGAAATGATTAATTATACCATTTCACCATTTACTTGTATATATACGTTGACATCATATATGCTAATATGTATGTATTGTAGACGATGTACTTTGTACAAGTCTGAATAAAAAGTCTGTCTGTCTGTCTGTCTGTCCTATCGCTTTTCTGCGCTTTCACTGTGTGTAAAAGTCTGAAATAATCGTAAGTGTATTTTCTTTGGCAATTTTACACATAATAAAACATTAATATAGTGATAAAATACGATTATTTTATTTAAAAAATCCGCCAAATTTAACGACGTTAGAGCGATGACGTCACGAAAATAAACAACGTCTAGTTAGAAGCACGTTACGGGGAAATTGGCGCAATAAAAATGAAATTGTGTTTTTGGCTGTTTTTTTTTTCTTAAATAAAAGGTTACAACTTTGAAGTATGACAAATTCGTTATTAGGATTCTTGACAACGGCGAGGGGGAATATAAATTTCCAGGTAGGGAATGTGAGCCCATGTTCCCTGTCAAGAATCCTAATAACTAATATTATTCATACACATACGTAAGGATATTATATACTGAGCAAAATAAATTTAGCAAATAAAATGCATGTCATTTCCATAGACGAGATACAAAGCCGTGTATGTTCGGGGTCAATGATAAAGTGACATAGATATGACCAATACTAATGCTACAAAGTCATTTATAAACAAAAACGTGATACAAATAAAGCAAATATGATGGGAGCCTACTTTTATAGGTTGTCGAAAATCAATGAAAATGAAAGTAATTTTAAAAATTACGAAATTTGGAATGTGTTTGTTTGAGAATAAAAATCGGTTGTAAACACATTACAGCGGTTTTTAAATTTGTATATCTTTTAATATATATGGAAGGTGATTCTGAGACTTCGCTGAGAAAATAATAAAATTAACATTTCAATATCTTCGAACAATATATGTTTAAAATAGAGCATGTCCCTAAAATGTGGTGCTAAACGTTTTTTGTTCAGTATATATATATTCTTCAAAATAAATGTATTTATGTATCACTTATCTACGTAATATATCATATCGCATTATAAACTGAATATCAATTAGGAGCGGTAAAATACAATTTTGTCTCGTTATAACTCTTAACAGCAAGTGTTATTTATGTATTCTGTCATAACGTGACACATATAAAACACAGATACCGTTCCAAAACAATAGCGCAGGCTAATAATATCTCATTAGCAGGTGCGCGCATAATAGAAATTGTTGAAAAGTGTAACGTAATTAAATAGTTAATTAGCCCCTGTGATTTTAAGACTTTAGTCTCGGCTGTACAGCCATGAATGTCGGGAAGATCGCGTATTGACTTTGATATATTAATTAACCTGTTGGTGATATTTCATCGTAATTTCTCTCGCCGATTTGACATTTACATAATGGAAGTCAATGAAGAAATTCCTTCGTTTACCCCCTACCCTGAAAATATAATAGTTATGGTATTTGGCTTTAAAATGCACTAGTCTGCAATAATTTATTAAATGTTCGCCCAAGTGCAATTTAGTCTTTAGATTTTTAAAACATTTACGTTCACGTTTAAATCGTATTATTTAATTAAAAATTGTACATTGTTTACGAAATATAAAAGGGAAGATTGTTGCCTCAATGACAAACTATCTTGGGAATAAAGATGAGAGAACACACGCTAGTTGTTGTCCCGGGGGTGGGATAATTGTAGTTGCATTATCACTGTTGGACGATCGATTCTTGGAGATGTTTTTGTTTTAAATTACGCATCATGAAGCAGCCAAGAAGTGGATACAATGAGCCGACGCACGTGCTATTAAAGCCGCCAAATACTCCATTGTTTACTACATTCCTCCTTAAGAATAGGTTGAGCCCCCACCACCCCGCTCCTCATACTGTCTGGCCGTGTGTCTGCCTGTCTGCCTGTCTGCCTGCCTGCCTGCCTGTCTGCCTGCCTGCCTGTCTGTCTGTCTGTCTGCCTGTCTGCCTGCCTGTCTGTCTGCCTGCCTGCCTGCCTGTCTGCCTGCCTGCCTGCCTGCCTGCCTGTCTGTCTGTCTGCCTGCCTGTCTGTTTGTCTCGCTCTATCAATAACATATAACCTAACCTAACATAACAACATAATATAACAACATAACATAGCAAGTTTTATTTGCCCTTCAAGCTAAACATGGTACTATATTATGCATTATTAATAATTCGCGGTTGGATTGTGATGAACATCATAATCCTGAAATGTATAGGAAGAACTATTTTAACCAGCCAGACCAAGAGGAGTGTGTTTGGTGGCTTTAATTTAATAACACATTCATTTAAAACAGCAATCTTCATTTTTTAAACTCGGGGCGTCCCGTTATTGTTTCAACATAACTTCCAAATATACAAACTCTTATTAATACTTACTGGAATTGTAGACGGCAAATTAATTTTGCATTTACTAATTGTTGATCAATAACATATTTAAACATTTAATAAAAAAACAGGAACATACATGTTTCAATTTTCATCCCAGGAGTAATGAAAAAAAACTTTACTGTTATTGTAATTTATGCAAGCCGGTTTAAAGTCAATATATTTAATTAATAAATCTATGTGCTAATGTTAATGGTGGATAAATAAAACGTTAAGACTGCCCTGTGTCATTAGGACTGCCCTGTGTCCCATTAATTCAAAATACTAATAAAGACGCTTACAAGAAGTTCCGTTAGACCAGTGGAAAGTACGCCTGCCTTTATCTCAGAAGGAGTAGGGTTAGCGGCTTGATATGAAAGGATGTGTGCAGTATGTACGGTGTCAGACCGGTGAAAATCAACCCATTGAACACAATGCAATATAGGCTATATTTTGAGATCAGTCACAAGTTCCACAACATTCGTTCGCTTAAATACACTTTTATTCTGTGTATTAAACACATTTGGCTAGCAAACGGTCCCATATCTGGAATAAAACACCGATTCAGTTTTTCAACATGTCGCGTCATTCGTTCACACTATGCGTATTTTGAAATAAACATCTGTCAAAACAACCTCTGTGCTCATACTCTCCAAAGAAATAATCCTGACAAACACAGTAAAATACTTACTATTCATGACAACAGACATACTACTTTGACCTCAGGTTAGATTTAACAATGAAATAGAAACTAATCTTGGGAAAAGCACATGCAAACTAGAAACTTTGGATTCTTTCAAGGAACTATTTCAGCACCCTACGACCCGGAAGTACTTCCTGACTGGTCTGACACCGTACACAACCTCAATCTCCACGCAAAGTTATCGTTCCTTGCACTCACATATACCTCTGCTAACTACTAAATTACAAGATTTGGGTAAAACCTGTTAAATTGGAATATGTTTGCCTGAAACTTATTTATTTCTTGTGTAAATATAATTTTCAGAATATCTGCAAATTAGATGTTGCAAGATTTGAAATAATGCATGAAAACAAATTAGTTTTAATCGGGACTATTTTACTACACAAATAATACGTACTTAGGTCTCCTCAATCGATACGCATTTCAAACCGAAGCTCGATTGTAGAAAATTCCTAAAAAAATTAACTCATACAAATAAAAAATTGAAATTATTTAATATAAGTCTATATTTTATCTTTGCAGATCACGCAAAAGGATTTATTATAAACATTGTCATAACTTTTTTTAAATAATCACGTGACCTAACCGTTCGCCCTACTTCCTTTGACAATGAGGAACGAGTGTACTCTGGGTAGAGATTGACACAACCTCAGCGCAGTGATATTGTACCCAATAATCCCTGCCACCACACAAATCACGTGACGATAGCTGAGGTCAAGTGACGATACACTGGTACAACAAACTCTTGCCGTAACCAACAGGCAATTGGCAACATCATCACCTTCGAGAAGATGTTGAAAACATTCAACCTGTTTTGGCTTGGGTCATAGAGTAGTTATATGCTTGGGTGTAATCTCTGTATTGCATTTATGCACAGCTTTTGTAATGTTCTCAACGGAATACATGTTTGTTTACAAGTAACCAAGTAACCGGTGTTCATATTCGCTAAAAAATGATAATTTTTTTAAATAAATACCTTTTTTTTTTTAATAAATAAATTATTTTTGTAACCAGATACCGTTTCTCACTATTTTCCTATATTATGAACAACGCAAGTTGAAATATTGACCTAAACAATATTTAACCAACAAATTAAGCTTTAATAGATGGATGTGTGTGGTGGCAGTGATTACTGTAACAGAAAGGGGAAGTATCCACTGCGGGGAGTTTGGTGTATTGCTACTGTGTCACACCGTCTGGTTATCCGACTGACTGATAAGGGGGAAACTATCACAAATGTATAAGTTCAGTTCGACATGCAAACATGTTGGCTACGCCCGGGATTAAACTCGGTGACTCTCACGTGCGACGCGAACGCGCTACTACCACCAACATCCACTCAGCTACATAACATGATCTAAACTGACCCATGCCTCCCGTCCAAACTTTTTTTCCCCCACAAATTCATTTTTTTTATACCAAGATTTTACATATGTAAAACAGCAATAGATAAATTATATAATACAAATACAATTGTAAATAAGCATATATGATAATATCCTACGTTTAGGGCTGTGTCTTAAAAATCCCTGTTCACCATAATCGTAATTTAAGTGAAATTTCAAATCCCGACACGCAGAATCATTACAGCAGACTCTGCAATAATTGTTTTTTTGACTTTAGTTCCAATTCTTGTATGTATATTCAAAAATGGAACACTGATCTACAAGAAAATAGAGTATTATCAAGTTTGTATAGACATGTCAAAGATAATTTTGGATATGAAAACTATCTGAATATTTTATGTACAAAAAGATTACGAAGTGTTTTTACTAAATTACGTTTATCTTCACATAGCTTAAGAATTGAGACAGGTCGTTATGCAAGACATAGGATTGAAAGAAATGAAAGAGTTTGTCAAATATGTAATTCAACTGAAATTGAAGATGAATTTCACTTTGTTTTAATTTGTACAGCTTATAATGATATTAGAAAGAAATATATCAGAAAATATTACATACAAAGGCCAAATATGTTTAAATTTATAACACTTCTACAATCTTCAAAGAAGAAAGAACTTTTTAATTTAAGTAAATATTTGTCAGAGGCGTTTACTGTCAGGTGTTCTATTCCAAATATTATTTCTTAAAATATATTCAAGTACATCCTCACATAAATTGTTATTTTATATATAATTCCTTTTGTTTTTTGATATCCTTGGATTATTGATTAAAATGTGAGATTTATATGATCTATGATTAATTAAGGAGTATTGAAAATTGAACTATAAGTGAGTGTGTAGAAGTATGTGTAACCTGTCATGTGATTATAATTATGTATTACAAATTATGTATGTAATGATGAGAAACTGTAAAAGTTTAAGTCAATAAAGTACCTATCTATCTATCTATCTATCTATCTATCTATCTATCTATCTATCTATCTATCTATCTATCTATCTATCTATCTATCTATCTATCTATCTATCTATCTATCTATCTATCTATCTATCTATCTATCTATCTATCTATCTATCTATCTATCTATCTATCTATCTATCTATCTATCTATCTATCTATCTATCTATCTATCTATCTATCTATCTATCTATCTATCTATCTATCTATCTATCTATTTAATTATAGTATAAACTTTTAAAACATTGTTGAATAAATTGGTTTAACCGAAAAGAACAGGTATTATGCTAAAATGTATTAATACTGATAGTGATTAAATTGATCGATGGATGTATGTATTGATTGATTGATTTATTGATTTGATTGATTGATTGATTGATTGATTGATTGATGATTGATTGATTGATTGATTCGCTCGTTCCTCGTTCGCTCGCTCGCTCCTTCCTTCCTTCCTTCCTTCCTTCCTTCCTTCCTTCCTTCCTTCCTTCCTTCCTTCCTTCCTTCCTTCCTTCCTTCCTTCCTTCCTTCCTTCCTTCCTTCCTTCCTTCCTTCCTTCCTTCCTTCCTTCCTTCCTTCCTTCCTTCCTTCCTTCCTTCCTTCCTTCCTTCCTTCCTTCCTTCCTTCCTTCCTTCCTTCCTTCCTTCCTTCCTTCCGTCCTTCCTTCCTTCCTTCCTTCCTTCCTTCCTTCATTCCTTCGTTCGTTCGTTCCTTCGTTCGTTCGCTCATGCATTGATGATAATAATGATGATGATTTGATTAATTGATTGATAATCCTGCAGCTGCTGCTGCTGCTGCTGTTGATGCTGCTGCTGGAAACTCAATGAGAACTATAAAGGTGAGCCCCGCCCATTTAGGTAATGTTTCGAGGCCAAGGCAATAACAACTAATAGAGATAGTATTTAATACGTCAAATTGCCGAAAACTCAAAATACAAAATACCCATCATTATAGTATTTAAAAAATACCGTCTCCCCATAATTGGGTGGCTACAGACATGGGCTATTTAGCGCCATTTGTCATTTGGCATATTCAGTCTCGTCTTTCAATTTTTAGCATTTCGAAAATTTTGAAATAGAATACTAGGCTAAAAAAACCCGATAATTTATGCCTGATTCTTTACAGTCATCCACTTTTCGCCGATTATTGTATTAAAAGTACGTGGCTGTTTAGAGAAAGTTATAATTAAAATTTATTTCGTTTAAATCATTTCTGACTTTTTATACAATGTTGGCGTCACTTCGGTTATTTCGATGATGAAGCGTTGTAGTGGTCCGGTTCCCGACTCTGACCCACCTTGGTGATTAGAAGAAGACCAGGCTATACACGGTGTTTGCCGTGTGTGTTTTTTTGTGCCCCGATGAAGGATGTTTGGTTTCGTGTGTTTGTTTGTTTGGATGAATGGCAGACCACCCCATTTTCCCTGGATAAAACCAGTACTGTATACCTCCCGCCGTCCGTAAGCATCGACATTTTCTCACTTGACAAGTCGAGCTCCCAGTTGGATTCGAACCCGCAGCGGTGAAAAGTATGTTTGGTGGACGGTCGATTACACGACCGTGTTTTTGTTTGCCATTGTATTCTCTATGTTCCGCAAAATAATGCAAGTGGATATATCAATATGTTGGGTTTGAAATCACGTTTCAAGTATAATGATAATAATTAAAAAACAATTAAAAAATAATTGCGATCTTTATCTTCGTTAACTTGCAGTCCAGGGATTCAAATTAATCTTGCCCCGTAAGAATTGAAAGCAAAAACAACTAAAAATAAAAAGAAAAAAAGAGAAAAAATAACAAGCAAAAAAAGCAAGAAAAAAAGCGACATTTCAAATTATAGAGGGGTGTGTGAGGGGCGGTGGGGCGGGGGCTTGGTTGGGGGTGGGAGGAGGCTGATGCCACGTGCGCCATTTTACCTAGTTTTGTGCATTTTACATGAAAGTTTTGCAGTTAGCGACATATCTTCTTTTAATATTGATTTTAGCTCAGTTTCTGAGAGCTCAGTTTCCCAGAAAGTCCATTAAAAACATCAACCAAAGTACGTTGAGTCAAAGACCTGGCCTGGAATTCACCAACCATTCTTAAAACTATTCTTAGACTTGAACTCAAGTACTCAAATATTTCCATGACATTCAAAGATAAACAATCGTATGAAGTTGCTATTTATTAGTATTTATCATACTTTAAATATATAGCAGCTAGAAATGAATGTTTATACTTTAAACTTATAGAAATATATGTGATTTGAATTTAAGCCCAAGTATGCACATTTCAATCAAAAATATTTCTAGAAATTTACAGAATAAACGTTCATAACAAGCTGCTATGATGCATACTAATTAATAGCAACTTCGATGGTTTATC